>PVKA01003036.1:51097-115506 GCA_004027165.1 Ctenomys sociabilis
CTAAAAATCATATAACTTAGACCTTACTTTCTTTTTAAATTTTCCTTCCTTCCTTCCTTCCTTCCTTCCTTCCTTCCTTCCTTCCTTCCTTCCTTCCTTCCTTCCTTCCTTCCTTCCGTACAAGATCTACAGGGTCTACAGGGTCTCACTACATAGATCAGACTCAGTGATTTTCCTGTTTTCAGCCTCCCAAGTGCTGGGATTACAGGCATGCGCCACCGCGCGTAGTCTCAATCCCTGTCTCAGCATGCCCCGGAGGGTGGGGCCAGCATGGCATGCAGGGGATTCCCTGCGCTCTGCCCAAGCAGGCACTTTAGTCTGCTGAGCTATCTGGCTGGTCCATCTTTTATTTTTTTTAATTTAATTTAATTTCATTTTGAAGAATAAAAACAAAAAGGCAAGAATAGCAGAAAACAAAGCAACATACAACAATACACATTTTACAGATTTTCAAATCAAGAATAACATTAACAATGATTGTTACATATTACGTATTTTTATTGTCAAATCTTTTTCTCACATTAACAGACATAGGTATGCAAGATTTGACAAATAATTTAAGATTAATGCTTGCTTTCAATAAACCTTTTTTTTTACTTATTAAAATTATTTTAAAGAGAGCATAACAATAATTGCTAAGACATTGGAAATGGTTCACATTTTAAAGAACAAGATGACAAATATTCAATCGTGGCTTTTGTATTGAACATTGCTGCCCTCGATATAGTTGCTCTGATTGCAGATATCAGTACAGAATTAGTCAAAGTGAAAATTCTATAAACATTAACTGCTATTTTCAAAAAACTGATGGAAATTATTAGTACAATCATCTCAGCCATACTGTATATATATTTGCATGATTTTATTTTCAGTTTACAAGGGAAATATTCAAGAGAACTCTGTTCTTTACATAAACTAAATATTCTTTAGCAATACAAATGATGTCACAATTTAAATTATTTTATATTTATAAATACATTAGAACAGGCTAAATCTACATAATATTACTCTAAAAAACAAAAAACAGCTAACCAAAGAAAAAGTTCTGGGGAGATAATATGAAAGAAATTTTGAATTAATGTTTCTAACTAGTATGGGCTTTCACATAGATTGAAAAGCAGAACTTACTTTCCTGATTAATTAGAACACCAACACAAAGAATGAAGCTTTAATCAGCTGTCCTCTTAGACAACTAAAATGGGATAGACACAACCAATAGTGGACTACACATTCTTCAAAGAAAAAGAATTGTACTAAAAATCATGTGTTACAGACAGACAGACAGAGGTTTGTATATTTAAACAACACTTGAAAAATTAAAAAAAATCAATATAACTGGTGGTATAGCAGAAATATTGTCTCCCTCAAAAAGACACTACTCAAAATAATACTAGCCTTTGCAAAACGCTTTTGTCATATGTAAGGTAAGATATTAAGATCCTTGAAAAGATCTAAAATTCTATTAATAACTAATTATCAGAAGCATATATTATGCTTGCCATTAACTTTAATAGAAGAGTTTCACAATTCAGTGAAAGAATATCAATTTTGCCATCAAGATGAAAAGAGATAGATCATGAACATAAAATGGATAAGCCTAAATTAAATGAAAAGAGAAAAAGAAATTAAGTAAGAAATTTGGGACAGAACCCATAACAGCACTGCAATTAAAAAGAGAAGGTGAATTCTCAGGAAAGACAAATACATCCTCCAGCTTCAACATGAGAAATTTAATTGGGGGGGGTTTACATTAAAAAATTAGCAAATTGAAAGGATTTAAGAAAGCAAATTCAAAAATACTCTAGTGAAGATTGATGAACAACAAATATATCAAATATATCTATTATTCTTAGAACAAGTCTCTTAAATTTTAATATATAGACATTTTTTAAAAATAGATACCAACATCTAATATATGACATTTTAAATATTGAGAATTTTTTTTTTTGATTCTTTTATTAGCTACTACCTTACATTCTGCTATCTCATTCATTATGTAAAACAATTTCAGAATTGGTAACAAATAATGAAACAAACTGTAAAGCCAAAGCAATCCATCCTAATAATAATTTCTGAGATTCTAATATATTTAGCAGGACTTCCACACTTTCTGCTTAACCCTTTTTCTCCCCAGTCCCAGCCACAGGCAAATGCCTTTCTCATTTCCTCTGTTGCTCACTAAAAAGAGGGCAGGCTGCTTTCCTAGCCCATTGCTTCAGCAAAGGCCACCACAACAAAATGAGATACAGACCAAACATGGTTTGTAATATGTATGCAGTGAAGAGTAAGTGACAGAAGTCATCCAAGAGTTAGAGTCCAGGGTCCTTCTGAAGTCCTGATATACATTACATTATTCCTTATTTTTTCCTGTTCTCCCAGGTAGTAGCTTCTTTCCTCTTCTAACCTTAAAAAACTCAGTTCAGGTGATAAATTGTTTACTGGTGCTTCTTTAAACATGTTCAGTTCACTAAAGTTTTCAGTGAAATAAAATTAATCTTGTTTTTCTTAGTATTGAAAAGACCCTTGAATTCTAAAATAAAATCTAAAATACAAATATACTGCTTCTTTGCCTTTACAAATACATTCTCTGGTAGTATTAGACCTATTACAGGCTAGAGAGTTGACTAAAGATATTTTATTTCTACACTAATGCTCCCACAGTGCTATTTTTAAGTTACATCTATAAACTATGAATATTTTATGTCAATTAGCTAGTTACAGTATTGTCATTTCTTTTTAAAAAATTAATATGTCACAATTTCTCCATTCTGTTGGGAATTCAAGTTTTTTTTTTTCCCTAGTCTTTCACTATTTTCTCACTATCACTTTTATATGTTCCATGTGCCTGACTCTACCACCAGTTTCTGCTTTCTAGATAAATTAAAGGTGACTTGATTCTCACATTCATAGTACAACTTATACTGAGTTATCATTCACATACTACATCATTTCACACACTTGAAATGTTTAATTCAATTTAGTATATTCAAAACAATGCAATCAACACTACAATCAATTTTAGAACATTCTTATCATTTACAAAAAGAAACTATGTCCATTAGCAGCCATTCCCATTTTCCTATTCCTCACTCCCAGCCATTGGCAACCATTAATTTACTTTCTATCTCTAAGGATTTGCCTACTTGGGATTTCCAATAAATGGATTCAAACAATCTGTGGTCTGGCATGACTAGCATCTTTCACTAAGTATAATGTTTCTAAGGTTCATTCATCTTATAAACATACAAATACTGTCTTTCCTTTTTTTGGGAAGGGAGCTTAAACTAAATTCATAGGCTGGCCTAAGCAGTTCTCTTGTTTCAGCCACCCAAGTGCTGAGATTATAAGTGTCAATTTTTTTGATTTTTTTTTTTTTTTATGAGAAGAATATATTTACTGAAGGAAAGAAAGCTCCTGTCCAAGAGGGACACAAGAGGGGGTCCTAGTAGGTTGTCTCCAGGAATTGATTGTTGAATAAATACTCTATCAATTTTCACAGCACATTTATTCATTAACCAATGGACATTTGGACCGTCTTCACTTTGGCGCTATTACAAATAAACTGCTATGAAATTCTCATTCATATTTTGGTCAACACAAAAAAAAATCTACTGATGAATTTCTGTGAATGGAAATGGTATTGACATAGAAAACTGGCTATCTAAGGAGACAAAGTCAAGTCTTGTAAGACCTTGAATGGCTCTTCCCTTCCCTGAGTAAATGGTCATTCAATCATTACTTCCAACCAACCTGCTTTAATAACTCAAATCTACTTACCTCCCTCACTTACACCATTGTCTCACACCTCATCATTGCCTGGATCACTTCAATAGCACACCTTGCCTCAGTCCTTCCTCTGGTCAAATTACTTCCATCCAGGATACTGAGTTTAAAACATATTTTATCATTTCATTTCCCTGCATCAATCCATCAATGGATCCACATGGCATTCAACACTGAAGTCCAACACTTTAATAACAAAAAGGACCACGGATGAGCAGGGCACCATTATTCTTTGCAACACTAACCTTCAGCTACTCGTGCTGCACATGTAAGGAAGGACCCCAGTTAATTACCCCGACAGGTTCTTCTCACTTGCATTGGACCTTCCCTTGTACACAGTGCCTAGAACTACCTCCCATGGGTGTTTCCCTTGCTGTGGAACTGTGTGTACTCTTACCTTTTAACTATGTTATTTATCACTGTGAAAATATATAGTCTAAAGTAAACAAAATTTATCTATTCTCATCACAAGTGGGTCTACTATCATGTATGGGACAGAATGAATTCTGAACATGTATTTGTGGCTTTGAGGAAGGAATGCTATCTATTAGGACAGCTGAATAATTCCTGTGGGTAGATAGGACTTTTTAGGCTCTAGGCTTAGGAAAAATAGCTGGATAGGAAACACAAAATATAAACCTTAAGGGCTGGCCAGTTAGCTCAGAGGATAAAGCACCTGCTTAGGCAGACACAGGGACTGGGGTTCAATCCCTGATCCCTGTTGTGTTGTGCAGGCCTCACCCCTGAGGACTGAGACTGGGTGTAATGGCAGACACTTGTAATCCCAGCACTTGGGAGGCTGAAAAAAACAGGAGGATCACTGTGAGTCTGACCTCTGTAGTGAAACCCTGTACTAAATACACACACACACACACACACACACACACACACACACACACACCATTAAGCTTGGCTACTTCTCTCTCCCACACAGGCAAGCAACCCTCTACACAAGGGGATGTGGAGATCACCATGAGATGACATCTACCTTTCTACATGACTCCTGGTATTAACCCTAAACACTTGACTTATTCAGAACTCCCTGGTAAGGCTGGCTCAGAAATGGACAGGTAATCAAAGCTAGGCCAGTGATAGTTATGCCCATGATTTCCATTGGAGCTAGCAGGTAAGATCTCCTTTAAAAGGCACTATTGGCTATAAAAATGAGGTAAGACAGAGATGCTGATAATCTTGCTTGTCATCACATCAACATTCTAACTGAAAAAAAGAAACCAATGGAAGAGACAAAAGAAAGAGAGGTCAGGATGACATCGTTTAAGTCCTATCCAGATATGCCTAATGCCAGGTGTAGCCTTGAATTTCTCACTGCATGGGGAAACAAATCCTAGTTTGTTTCTACTAGTTTCAATTGGGTTTCTAACACTTAAAGCCAAGAAGCCCCAAGAGTATACATGAAGAATCGGTCTACCTTTGTTATGACTAGGTATCAAAATAAATGATTTTGCCTATTTTTCAAACACTGGCTCTTTTGTATTATTTCTGTAGCCAGAGCTTAGACATAGACTTTGCCCTATTCTTATCTTTGAGGAAAAGGCATGATTACTAGTGACAGACTTGGACTCTTACTTCTTTTGGGGTGCCAGAGCCACAGCAGAATCTTAAATGCCCTGGAAATTTGGTGCATCTGAATCAGCCGTTTGTGGGAAAATGATGAAAATTAACATAAGAATTAGACAGAGGAAAGATTACACAACTCTGTGAAAATCCATGCCTTGCTTTCATCCTAGGATACTCTTTAAACCACAAAAATAAACCTACAGGTAAATAAAAATTTAACTCATTTTCTAGGGAACCAGTTTGGTAAACTGCAGGGTAAGGTTTATATGTAGAGGCTTCTTCCCAATTTCATGTAAGGTGTAGGAATATCAACTCATGCTCAGCATATCAACCACTTCCCTAGGGCGAGGAAAATAGGATAGGTCCGTTTTTCTCCATAAAGTGTTCACGAATTGTTGCATAAGTGGGTATTTGTCTACGCTAGATTTCTTTTCCTGGAAATAGGGGAAATACTGAAAATGAGACACTATCTGTGTCCTCAGTGACTTGCACACCATAGAGGAGTGAATGGTATGATGAAGAACAGTCAGAAAATTAGGTCTGAGTGCAGCATCTGCACCATGCAGCCTCAGAGCTTTTTTTGTACCAGTTGGTTATTCTAAATAAATAAATAAATACCTAGTCTACCCCTTACTCCTAGCCTCTTTTTCCTGAAGAACAGTTTTGTACAACACTGTTGGCTTCCAACAACATACGCAAAGTTAAGAATTGGAGGCTAGTTTGAACTGTGTGGAAAGAATGCTACGGGAGACACATATTTGCAAGGGAAGGAAGCGGGTGAGCAGGCAGAGCATGCGCACTGTCTTGCTGGCTATGGAAGCTTCTAAGGAAGATGCTTACTAAGCACCCCAAGCCTATCCTAAAATTTGAGGAAAAGTGTATTAGAAACCCCAGATATGAAAGCATTTTTCTGTAGCTTTAGAAACTTCCTCTCAGGGAGCATAAGCATCTGAAAATACAGAGAAAGTGTGCTGTGGCTTCTATTAGAAGAGGAAAAAAAAAAAAAGCCGGGTGTGGTGGTGCATGCCTGTAATCCCAGCACTCAGGAGGCTGAGGCAGGAGGATTGTTGTGAGTTTGAGACCAGCCTGAGCTACAAAGTGAGCTTAAGGCCAGCCTGAACTGCATAGTGAGACCCTGTCTCAAAAAAAGACAAAACAAAAAAGACAAAAAAAAAAAATAAAAAGAAGAGGAAAAAAAGTAAGTGCAAGTGGGAAGAGTGTTCCTAGAAGAGTTAGCACCTCATGAGTTCTCACAGATAGTAGCTGTGTAACATCTTTCTAAGAGAACTGGAGGCCTCAAGAAAGGAGAAATGCAGTTTTCCCCGTAACTGCTGCATTACTGCTGAGTTGCTCAAGGGCAACTCAGAATGTGTTTGGAAAAAGCATATTTAGCTTTAGAATTTGAGACTGTCCCACCTGCAAAATCAGGGGATGAAATGCTACCCCACTGTCATCATCAAATTCAGATAACTGATTATTCATGATAATCTCCAAAATATATTACCTCCTAAAATATATGATTTCCTTGCAACTTAAGATCTTACAGTCCTCAGGACTGTCACTCTGAATATCTGCTACCAATATGAAATAATGCAATACTATTAGGGAGTGAGAGAGAATACAGTGTGTCTAACAACCACATCAAATTAAGTAAGTGTACAGCTATTACTGGTTTCTGACTTCCTTTCATGAGATTCTATTCAAGAGCAATGTAAAGGAAAAATATTAAGGATCTCAGTTATAGGTTCATGCTAATCCAAGTTCTTGGTATTTAACAAGATGTACACAAACTGTTTATGAAGATGATAAAGGTATATTTCCACACACATTAAATACAGGTGGTACATCTCTTATTTGAAATGCTTGAGACAAGAAGTGTTTTAGATTTCAGAGTTTTTTTTGGATTTGGGAATATCGGTACAAATGTCATAGGGCTGAACATTCCTCATCCCAAAACCTGAAATTTTGAGGGCTGGTAGCTCTCCAAGAAGTGCCATACACTGAAGATAAAACTGGAGTAGGCACAGCTTATCCTCAGGACTCCAGTTCCTGCTGTTTGGTTCAGTGCCAACTTTAGTTACCAAATACAGCCATGAAATGAAGAAGCAGCTTCTTATAGATATTCTAGGCAAAAACCAGAAAACTCCTAGGAAATGAATATGCTGCTACACATGTCTGTTAGTAGAATAGTTACAGTTGAGACTCACAGTACATTTCTATATGAAGCCTTACAGATTTTGATGTAAGTCCAGGGAAAAGACAACTTCAACAAAGTCCCTAGTTAAGAATGTATGCAAAGCCCAAGTGAGGTGTAATGTTAAGAATAAACGGCCTGTTCTTTTTGTCATTCTTTATTTCCTAAGAGAAGCCTTGCTAAGGATGTAACCAGACAGGAGGAAAAAAAATCACAAAGGAAACACTTCAGAGGAAAAGAATTTGAAATACTCTATGATTTTTCAAGAGAGAAATTCAGAAAATCAATTTTTTCAGTTTGAGACCACCTTTCTTTTAAAGCTCTTAGCACTCATGATAATTCACTTCTTTTCTAGGAAGTCTGGAAAAAAGTATAATTGAGATGGACCTTCAACACTGTCAGCCTCCTTCCCTTTTGTCTATTATCAAAGTGCATGACCAGACAAATTTAAGATTAGTTTGTGGCTAAATCTCCTCAAGAGATTATAGGTGTCAGGTGTGGTGTCACACACACTCAGGAGACTAAGGCAGGAGGATTGATTATTAGTACAAGGGACAGTAAAGTGTGGCTACTTTTCTAGACACACTAGAAAGACAACTATACTCAAATACAAAATAAAATTTAAAAAAATTTTCAAAGTTAAAATTTTAAAGCTGAATTTAACCAATGATTTTTTTTTTTTTTTGCAAAAATGGAGATTGAACTCAGGTCCTTGCACTTGACAGGGAAGTGCTTATTCTACTGAGTATCTCCCCGGCCCCATAACAAATGATTTAAGAAACACTATGACTTAATGAAATACTAGAAACATAGAGTATTGATTAAATTATATCTTTATTCTACATATTTTTTCTGCATATATTTTTAAAAATGCTTTAGAAGAAAGTAGAAACGGAACATTGTGGGGGACCACCTGAGCAGCTCTCCTTGAAAGAAAAGCGACTGTCTCCATTTTGACTGAGCCTGATCCTATTTCCTCATATTGTTATGTACAGAGCTGGCTAGGACTTCTGTTTATCCTTCAATTGGCCTTAAGCAATGTGTATTGGTCTAGCGGAGGTGCTGGTGATAGTCTTTGAAGGTGGCATGTGTGTTTCCCTGGTAAGCCTGCTGCTCCTTAACGTGAGCCTGGTGGAGACAGGATGGTAGAGCTAATGCTCTGCACTGCCAGCTGGGATCTAGCGAAATAGGGGCTATGACTTCCTGGGGCTTGAAAGACTACATCAAAGCTGAAGCCCTAGACTTCCCAAAACATTAAATACTATATAATACAGATTACTCTCTCTGCATATAGCAGAGGTAAATGTAGGCCACCCACCTAGCTCAGTTCACAGTAGTCACCTACTTCCCATAATTCTCAGTCAATCCTCAAGCCACTCCCTCACTGAATAAAAACCGGGTGAGGCCCTGGGTCGCTCTCTTGGTTCCGGAAAGTGTCATGGCAGCACTTAGAGCCCCTCGACTCCCCGATGATTAAAAATATAATTTAGTGTCCTCATTTTCGCCGTGGGCTGCATGGAAAGTGGTAGATTGGAATCAACTTGATGGGATTCCAATAACGTAACTTTGGGATTACAAATATTGGTTTCTTGGACTGAGACGAGGATCAGGAAGTGTCTCCTATAGAACATGACATTCATGAATAGGTAAATTCTACATGGTAAGCAATTAAAACCTTTCTGTGCTCACGGTAATGCAGTTAATTATATCTCAGTCTTCCAAGCAATCCAAACCACTATACACTGGCTCTATTACAGCAGCTATAATTTCTTCAGTATATTACAAAATAGAGAAACTGTAGAAACATGAGATGAGGATAACTTTTAAAAACTAATGTCTGTTAAGATATCACTACCCAAAATGTAAAAATAAAACAGAAACTGACATAGATTAAACTTTTAAAAAGGAAGTAACTAAAAAGTTTTTTTGTTATTCTTAGAATGTAATCACCTCTAAATAAATACTGAAGTTTGCTCTCGAAGATCTTTTCTTTGCACCAAAAGGTTTCGGCTTATGGGAATTCCAAGATTTTCTTCCATAATTGTTTAGTTTGAAAAATTCCAAAGATAAATGAACACAATATTTACAATGAATTTCTATATACTTAGCACCTTGTCTTGCTAGTTTTAATTTTTGCCTAATTTACTTCATTGGTTTTCTCTTTTACATTTATTTCAAAGTAAATCTTAGATATAATGGCATTTACCACTAGACACTTCAGCATAGTCTTTTCGACCTAGGGAGTTTTCATGTATTTCTTTATTAACACCTATTAACTATATACATTAATGGGGCTCAGCGTGACATTTTCATATATGTGTAATCTAATCTTTCCACACCTTTTCCGCTCACCTGTCTCAATGTCTAGTAAGCATTATTCTACTTTGAGCTCAATTTTTTTTTTCTTTAGCTTCTTCTTTTTCTGTGTCTTGCTCATTGCACTTAACATAATGCCCTCTGGTTTCATCCATTTTCTTACAAATGACAGGATTTTATTTTTCCAAGATATGTTAAATCAGGACGAAAATATAACTCAATGGTACAAGTGCCTGCCAGGCAAGCACAAGGTTCTGAGTTCAATTCCTTAAACAAACAAACAATCTGTTAAATCTCTGAAGCTACTTTTAAAGCTGGAACATAAGTGGGCTACCTTCCTTTTCAATCTTTCAAAACAAAATAACATGTTAATAAAAAGCGAAGTACAAATACCACTGTGTGTGTTATCTGTGTAACCTCCTCTGAAGTCAAGGAACAGCTTTTCTATGACCTGCATTGTGTTTATTAATAAACAGCAGATTATTATTTCTGATTTAAAATGTAATTTATCAACTTCATGGACTTTTCATTTTCCTGGTAACCACAATGCTACAGGCTTGGGAATCCCCAATAGAGGGAAAGAAGAAAATACACACTTAACTTTGTCATATCCTTAGCTATACTTAGTTTGACATTTTATTTTGAAATTACTGTACTAACCCTTTGTTGGCTTGTTTCACTCTCCTTGCTTTTTAACAAAAACTAAATTTTCACAAGGCAAATACTAGACTAGGTTTCAGTCCTCATTCACAGTCTCTAACTAGCTAATTAAATCAGATGAACATCACTGGACAGGTCATTTAAACTTTCCATTCCTTTAGCATCTTCGTTTCATCACCTTTATAATGGAATAACAGCAGCTATTTCATGGGTCTCTTCTGAATATAGTATCAGAGAGGGTAGAACACTACATGGCTCACAGTAAGTGCAACTTGTAAGCTGGCTATCACCAAAGACCTTTCAGTGCCAAGAAGTTACTATTCCATTTGCTGTAACTGAAAAAGCAAAGAAACACTGTCACATTAAGTCCAGTAATAGTATTGACAATACTTGTCCATTCATGATTCTGTACAGAAACTGTATTGTTGATTAGTCAAAAATTTAATCACGTTAGTTACATGTACTTTTGATTAAGTAACTTAAACATACACATTAATATTAATTTGTATTTGTGTCCTACTTTCTACCTGATTGGGATCCTGTTATGATTATGAACTTTTGGTACTATTATTTTAAATTTTAAACATTTATAAAGTTAATGAAATATAGAAGGATTAAAGTTATATCTTCATCTATGGGCAGCTGTAACGTTAACAATGTTTTGTAAATAAAGAAGAAATAAATTATTTAGTAGTATGTTGCTCTTTGTAAGGGGAAAAATACTTAAGGAAGTACTATGCTTCTACTTTATTTCCTTCAGGCCCCTAAATAATACCTTTTAGCACCTTCTTCTGTCAAAGTTCATTTTGTAGTATCTGATAATCAAAAACTTTCCATTTAAAAATTTGAAAGATTTGCCATTTAACTAATAGAGTAAGAGCACAAAATGCCTTTGTAAATGTTATAAGATACAACTAAATGAAAATAAATGCTTGAAAGACGCACAGTTCTGCCTATATATGTTACCCTTCAGGGCATAAATTGCAAATACTTTCAAAATGAAGTACTTCATTCTCAACTTCAAAGAGAATTTAGACACAATACGAATGCATTTCACATTTTGACACAGAATTTACCTAGAGTTTAAATTGCTATAAATCATGTAAAGGCCAAAAACAGAGGAAAAAAAAACTTCACCAGCTACTCCTAGGACAGAGAACTAATATCTAAGTCATATATAAGAACTAAATTAGGATGGAGGAAAGATTGGAAAGGAAAAGGAATAAAATGCAAGTCAGTTACCTTATTAGTGTTTCTTAGTTCATCAAAGAGGAAAGTTTGTGCTAATATCTACTGGAAAAATTTTAATGCCAGTATGTTATACTTTGAATAACTACTTTAAAGATAACAATATGTAATGTATTAATTATTGTTATACTCCTATCACTTTGTTTTCATTCTTTTTTTTGGGGTGGGGGGCAGAACCAGGGATCGAACTCAGGCCCTTGTGTTTGCCAGGGAAGCGCTTACTCCACTAAGCCATCTCCCTGACCCCTCTCCTATTACTTTGTTATGAAATTGTTTGCCATTTTTCCACAAAATAAACTTTTTAAAAAACATACTCTCAAAATAAAAAACTGGATTGAAACATGGGTAATTGAAATGAACAGACAGTTCTCGGAAGTGGTAGTACAAACGGACAATTGCAGAGGTTTATTTTTTGTTTTTGGTGCCAAGGACCAAATCAATGGCTTTCAGCTTGCTAGCCAAGTTGTCTACTGCTGAGCCAAATTCCCAGCCCTCAAACAGAAAATAAATACATTAAAAAATGCTCAATATCACTGGAAATTAAAGAAATGCAAAATAAAACAAAACTGAGATTTGATTTTACTCCAAAAAGTGTGGCTTTCAGTAAGAAATCAAATAAAAAATGTTCTCAGCACTGTGGGGGAAAGGAACCCTTGCACATTATTGGTGGGAATACAAACTAGTACAACCACTACAGAAATCAGCATGGAGAGTCCTCAAGAAGCTAAACTAGAAATTCCATTTGACTGAACTATTTCCCTACTAGGCATCTCCAGAAAAGATTTAACACTATCATATTACAAAGATACCTACATACCTATGTTTATTTGCTGTTTTCACACTCAATCTTATAACCATGAAAACAGAAATTATTTTCTAGAGTATAACCAAACCCCCACTTAAGAGAATTATTAATCTGAATCAAATAATATTTTAATGCAAAGAGAAATTGAAGGAAACAGAGCAACTGTTTTCTTTGCTACTACCCTCTCTATTCTTAAGCCAATAATTCAATAAGTACAGTGCAGTTGTTTCTTGTAAAGATACTTTTATAAACTTTCAGGAAAGGCTTAAAAATCTTGTGTACTGAGCTGGCAGGTCACGACACCTCCGATTGAGCTGGCTTCCTCACTCACCTTTCCTCAAGTCTGCCCTGCCCATGCTT
The DNA here is from genome assembly GCA_004027165.1 of Ctenomys sociabilis. Classification (NCBI taxonomy): domain Eukaryota; kingdom Metazoa; phylum Chordata; class Mammalia; order Rodentia; family Ctenomyidae; genus Ctenomys; species Ctenomys sociabilis. The sequence goes on from PVKA01003036.1 coordinate 64,042, forward strand.
CTCCAGTCCTTCTCACACAAAAGGCGCTATGATTTCATGAGACTGATAAGCGACAGATTTCTAGGCCTTTAGGTTAACAGCACATAATTTTAAGTGTGACTTTTGCTTGTGAAATTTATATAAATTACACCAAGAAGACTGGTTTAAGAAGTCCTCAAACTAATTGACTCTATTTTGTTTTAAAAAAGTAATCCAGACAAACAATTCTGTGGATACAAACCACAAAACCAATCCTGCATGGAGGCAGAGTTCCTTCCAAACTGTACTACAAACATTAAACTCTATGCCTGACTCACCTCTTAGCTACACACACATTAAGTGCTATGTACTTCTTTCTCTCTCCACTTTGATTTTTTTTTGGAATAAGAAGGAAGAGATCAAGCCAAAAACCACACTTCCATTGATTACAGACACCCATGAATCATTCATGAAATAATAATGCTAAGACAACTTACTTCATGGAATAAACTTAAAATGATAATTTGTAAAGCTTACTATGCATTTTTCTGATTTTCTCCAGTTATTCCAAGCTAGTTATAGAGGTTATTATCAAGGTAGTTATAGAGGTCATGGTGGAAACATCTATATCCTTATGCCAAAGAACCACAATAAAAAAACAAGAAGCTACTTAATTTTATGAATATAGGTAATTTTATAAATATATGCTTACTTTGTCCCAAACAGACATAAACATTTCAGAATAACATATGTGGCCACCAGATCGCAGAGCGCAGGCCTGGCCTGGGAGTGAGACGGCCCAGGCAGCCAGATTCTGAATGGACCCAGAGCACACGCCCAGCAGAACTCTTCAGCAGAACTCTCTGCAAAGAGGCTATAGGCAAGACCCACCCAGCTGATTCAGGAGCAGGACATCTTGCCAAAGTGACACAAAGGGTTCACCTGCAAGACTATAGCAGGAAGTGGAGCACAGCGGCCAGACCCAACCCACACCCACCTGGAAGAGTCTGAACTTCATAGATCCAGACTTGGTGCTAAGGTAATAACTCTTTCTAAGCTATACACCAAAGGTCAATAATCAGTGCTATACAAAATGACAAAGAGAAGGAACAAAGAGCAGTCTCGGGCCCCAAGTCCACCCAGTACAAAGGCAGAAGACACTAGCATAGAGGAAATGGGAAATCACACACCTGAAATCTCGGAAATAACAACGTTGGAAGTAAACAAGCAACCGCAGAAAGGTATAGAAGAAATCACATCAGAAATAATTTCTGAAGTAAAAAAAGTATGATAACCATAATCAAAGAGGTACTAAGTGCTTCTAAAGAATACACTGATAAAAAAAATGGAGCAGAACATAAACATGATGGAACCCCTGAAAAAGCAACATAGGAAAGAAATAGAATGTATGAAACAGATCCAAAGTGATATATAGGAAATTAAAACCTTGATCACAAGCTGGCAAATCCGTTTGAGTGAAAGTGAAACGAGACTCTCTGACCTTAAAGACACCATTGCTGCTAGTGAAAAAGTAAGCAAAGATCTCTTAAAAACAAGTAGGATGTAGGAAAAAATAATTCGACACCTGCAAGACGATGCAAAGATGAACAATGTGAGACTAATAGGCATCAATGAGAAGGACTGTCAATACAAAGGACATAAAAAGAATATGGGCAGAAGTAATAGCAGAAAACTCCCCAAATATGGGGCAACAATCTGACATTCAATAACCAAAGCATATAGAACTCCAAATAACATCAACCCAATTAAAACCACTCAGACATATAATAATCAAGATCCCAGAAAGTCAGCACAGGAACAGTATACTAAAAGCTGTTAAAGAAAAGAAACAGGTCCCATTTAAAGGAAAACCCCATCGGTTCTCGGCCTTTTGGCTAAGATCAAGTGTAAAGGAAAACCCATCAGAATAATGGCAGATTTCTCTTCACAAACCATCAAGTCAAGAAGAAGATGGAGCAAAGTACTTCAAGTCTTGCAAGAAAACAAATTCCAACCCAGATATACCCAGCAAAACTCTCTTTCAAGTATAATGGAGAAGTAAAATACTTCCATAACAAAGAACAACTAAACAATTTCACAATGACAAAGCCAAGCCTACACAGATCATTAAATGATGTTCTAGAGAGGGAGCAAAATGATCACAACCCCATGAACAAGAATGGAAAGAACCCACCAATAGGGCAAACAATTAAACATAGGAGAATAAGAGGTATACAATAGTAGTCTTTTAGTTATTCTTTTGTGTACAGCAGCAAAATATTTCCATCAACACTATAAATGGACTTCTCTTGCACCCTATGGGTCCTGATTCTATATGGGTCTACAAGATGGATTTCAAGGAAATAGCTGTAGCTCAGTCCCACAAGTGACACCTGGCCACCAGGAAGTGTCATGGTCATTATCCATGTCCACAACACACTAGAACTTTGTGCAATATCCTATTCCCAAACTGTCAGAAGTGATGGTCATTTATTTGTCATTCCAGTATTTATCTTATGTTTTATTCTTAGTAATATAACAACGACTGTTAATATACTGCACTTGTTTTTGAAATCCTATACACTTTTTTTGTCTTATGGCCCTTTGTTTTTGTATTTACAGTTGTTTTTGTTATTTGTGTTTTTTAAGATTATAAAAAAAGAATACAATACATAAAAAAAGAATAACATATATGGATTTATGTTTCAAATATAAGCGGGAGGTGTTTAATGGGAATAGCCTGGTTTGGTATTTTATCTTAATAGGGATACTTGAGTCAAATTTTGTACCAGCCTTGAAAATAACAAAAGTAAAGAGCACACTAAAAATCCTAACTAAACCAAATCAAATGCCAAGTTTTTGAAGGATAACACTTATATGAAATTCTGCCTATCGCAAACCTCCTCCCAAAGCTATCAACTCTACCATCCAGATAAACAATATATATGTGCAATCAGGAATCTCAGGACCAATGACAAGAAATGAAAGAGGCTATACCTTTTACTAAGAGGTTGCAAACAACTCACTCTACTGTTAAACAGCACAGAAAAGCATAGCTAGGGCAGAAAAGCCCAGCTGAGGAATCATAGTCCACACCAATTTCTTCAGGCAGTAAGGACATGACTGCTGCTTCCTCTAAGATATACTAATCTAAAAGATATAGAGCTAACACTCATTTTAAATTATTTTTCAGAGTATATCAGCTATGTTAACATATGTCAAACTTAAAAACTATCAAGTAAAATAAAGGTTGCTCTTACTTTTTTTTTGTCTTTTTTTTTTGAGACAGGGTCTTACTATGCAGTTCAGGCTGGCCTTAAACTCACTTTGTAGCGCAGGCTGGTCTCGAACTCACAACAATCCTCCTGCCTCAGCCTCCCGAGTGCTGGGATTACAGGCATGTGTCACCACGTCCAGCCTGCTCTTACTTTTTAAAGTAGCTCTAAAATGAAACTCAATTTTCTGACTACAAGTCTTATGCATTTCATTAAATATTAGTTTTAAAATTATTATCTCCAAAGTTTTTATATTCCAGAGCTTAAATGAACTAGAAACCTCTGCATTCTCTCATATTTCTGGTATATTTTCAGCAATGCAGTATGTCTATTACCACTATCTTGCTTATCTGTCCGCATGTAAGTAACAAAGCTATCATGCTAAATGAAGCCAGCCTGGACTCCTCAGCACATATAACACATCCACTTTAAAGACTGTGCATCTTCCCAAAAGCACACTTTGAAAGCTCTGCTAATTCTGCACAATAACACATTCACAACAGACATTTTGTTGTTACTATTGCCTTACAATTGTTGTTACTATTATCCTCTGCTCAGATGGATAGATTAATAGAAATCTGAATAGGAGCAAATACATAATTCAGAAAGTAAGCCATAGTTGAAAAAACACAAGAGTCACTAAGGGTAATGCTAGGGTAGAATACACACTTAGCACTCGGTCCCCAGTACTCCATCCCACACAGAAAGGCCAAAACTCAATATGAAAGCATCAACAAGGACATTTTAAATTTGTACTGACACTCCTTTTTCTGTCTAATAATTTTTGGTGATCTTTACATTTCCTGCAGCACTTAAAATGGCACAAAATGAATGACAGGTATCTCTGAAAGGAAGGAGGGTTAGAAGGATTCTGATTGGGAAAACAAAGTGAATCTGTTCATATTAATGTGTGCAAAGAAAATGGTAAAATGCTTTCAAAACTAGCCTGTCAGAGAGTTTCCACACAAAGGTCTTGGGTTATAGCCATCAGAAGTAAAATTCAACTTAACAGTGAACCTATCTTGTCCTGACTTCAGAAGCCCATTCTACATGTAAGTATAGAGCCCACCCTGTGAAACTAGGAGTCTAACTTTATGCTGAGCATTAAATGACCTGGAGCTGTTTGTGAACCATCAAAAAACTTACGTTTCTAGATTAGTACTCATAGAACTATAACTATACCTTGCAACAAATGCTCATCTTCATCGTCACCTGAATCTTTACATCTGTTAAAAAATTAAGTATCTAACATCATACATCTATGACCAAAGAGGGGATCCAAAGTCCAACAGATATTCATCTGAAATGTGCTTTCAATAGTACGTAACAGTGTATTCATACCTTATGAAATATATTATGTTTTATTCTAGAGAGGAAGTATTTTCTCCAGGTTAGAACTGACGAATTAAGCTGTACTAGATACATGAATAATTTTTTACCTGCCATGCTCACCTTGTCTTTCCACCCCAAATCTCTAAGCATAAAGAAAATATACATATAAATAAACCAAAAGTTTATATAAATTCACTTTACATAATGAAAGGAAAATTATATTTCAAGACTATAGGATCAAGCAAATTTACCTAACTCTTGCTCTTGTTTTGATTATCAATGCCAAGTAAATTCTATTGGCTAGTTTTAAAAAGGTTTAAAATGTGAGACTGGAATGGAAATGTGGATTTAACTGTAGATTAAACAGAGCTCAGTCAGTAAAATGGATTTTGCTTTTTTAAAATCACACTACAAAATTCCCATTTCCATATATCCAGATCCGGAATTTGCACTTGTACTCATAGACACAACTCTTTTTTTTTTTTTGTTTGTTTGTTTGTCTTTTTGAGACAGCGTCTCACTATGCAGTTCAGGCTGGCCTTAAGCTCACTTTGTAGCTCAGGCTGATCTCGAACTCACAACAATCCTGCTGCCTCAGCCTCCTGAGTGCTGGGATTACACACGTGCACCACCATGCCCAGCTGACACAACTCTTTGGTAAGTCTAAGGAAATATAATTCATCTTGTTTTGAATAAAAATGTGAGGTATATTCAATAAAATTGAAGAGCACTTTGTCAATAATATCGTACATTTAAAACCCACAATATAATAATGTCCTGCTTGGCCTTGAAAATGAATGAAATATAAGCTTAATTTGTATTTGAACTGATTCTGTTGAACTTCACTGCTTAAATTTCAAAAATTTCCCAGAGATAAATTTTAATAATATATCTCAGAGTGCTAAGTAATTTTATAGCAACTATATTTCAAACAACTTGTTCACTGCAAGAAATGTGATTTATCCAATACCTAAAATTTCTGAGCAACCCATTCATTTGGGACATTTCCTGGTTCTCAGAAACTTTTCCTATTTCCCATTTCTCTTCTACAATAAATTCTTCTGCTTAATTTCAAAATAATAATAAATTTCTAATACTACAAGAGTGCTGACTCATAATATTTTATGTATATAATGGAAAAAAGAATGCAAATGACTATCCCCTCATGCCTCTGGCCTCCTAAAAGAAATCTCAGATGGAAGTTCCAGAATGGAATTTTATATCATTGAAGTAGCCATCAAGTTTCAAATAAGTCATCATGTTTCACAATTTGAAATAAAAGTTAGGGTTTAAAAGTTAAGACTTACTAATAGAATATAATATTTGATTTTAAAAATAATTTTAAAGTCTTCCAACACGAGTATGATTTTAACATATTACACTTACTGTCACAATTATGTTTGTCACTGGGGCTATTTAGGAAGAAAATGGAGCTCAGTGGTTAAAGCTCAAGTTCTTTGGAGTGGCAAACTGCCACTTATTTAATATGACCTTGGAAAAGTCACTCAACCTTTCAGAGCTTCAATTTCCTTATCTGCTAGTCTAGAGATAACTGAAAAAGCACTTATATGATGATTGATACACAATAAGAGAATAATAAATAATAGTTGTTCTTATTATTGTCACTAGTGGAATCTTTTCAACTTGCACTTGTAAAAGATACAAAATAGAAATGGCTGTATAATCCCTAAAAGTTTACTTAAAAAAAAAAAACCCAAAGTTACATTAGTTCTTTTTCATAAATGAAAGATCATGATAGCACAAGAGCTGAATGCCTAAAGAAGGTAAGACAGATTAAAAAACGAACCAGACAAGATCTCACAGTGATTAATATCCTGCAACACTTAAAGAAAAGTTCCACACACAGGGAAATGAGTAGCCAGCTAATAAAACTGTGTCTCGAAAATAAATGTATAAGGCAGAAAAATGACCTTCAAAAGTTCTCGAATTTAGAAACAAAATTAAATCATATAAATTACAGTTAACTGGACATATTACAAATCTTCTTTGCTTTCTGCACAGCTATCACAAAAACATATCCAACATGCCAGTACGATCCAGTAAGGAGGTAAGCAGTTGTTATACCTTCAAAATTTTCTTTACTGAATCCCAAGAACCTTTCTATAGCAGTTAATAAAACAAATGCAGAAATCCAAAAGTTATTTATCCTCTGAATCCTACTATGAGTAACCATGTCTGAATACATAGAATATCCAATAGGTATTTTTCATAACATTTAAGAGCATAAAGTACATGGTATAAATTAACTCCACATCTAGAAATAAGTATTATAAGGATTTATAGAGATTTCAAAAACTGAATATAAATACACCCTTGAATATTTATCATATAATAATTACTTCAACATTCATTCATTCAGTCTTCACTATACAGCAGGAACTACCCTAAACATCAGGGAGTCTATTGTGAACAAAACAAAACTGATTGCAGTGTTAGTGAGGTTTACATTGTAGGTGGAGAAACTATAAATGAAGAAATAAATATTTCTGTGTTAATAAATATTATGATGAAAACAAATCTAGATTGTGTTATAAGGAGTGACTGAGAAGCTATCCAGACTGGTGGACAAGAAAAGTTGATTCATTACATTTTCAAGCATCTATTCTGTTAGTCTGAGATATGCTGCCAAAATCTATAGCAACTTTTTCTCTCTTGCTCTATTATGCTAGTTTGGCAACAAATGAGAAATACTATGCTCAATTATTTTACATGTGAAAATAAATGCAAATATTTTGCTAGAGCAGGTTTAACAGATTATAATGAACTTACCTGGTGGTGTACTTAAATTCACATTAAATACCAATAAACAGATGCTATCATTGTACCTTTAGATGTTGTTTCCAACATACTTATAAATTACTTGCATAATGAAACAAAAAAATAGGCAAAATACAATATTTTATTTTAATTAATTAATTCATTCATTTCACCTGTTGCTTTTTGTAACCATGAAACGGATTATTTAGGGCCAAGGAGATAGCTCAGTAGCACAAGCAACCAGCCTGGCAAGCATAAAGTCCTGAGTTCGATCCCTGATACAAAAACTAATTAATAATAATAATAATAATAGGTAATTTAAAGACAGTTGAATTTTCTTTTTAAAAAAATCAATATATTCTAATATAAAAGTTTCAAACTTTAACTCACCTGTGCCTGTATACAGGGCAGAAGATCTATAAATTTGTAGCCAAATTCAAGAGAAATCTATAATATAAACAAACAAATAAACAAACGTGAGTAAAATCTACAGATTCCTTAGAGCTGATGTGATTTTATATCAACATACAAACACTAGTTAATTGGCATCAGAATAAAAATATTCATTAATAAAATCGCCAAATTTCACTATAAATCAAGATGCACACTTGCTGTATTTCTTGTATTTGTACAAGACAGTGTAAAAACTACAAAGCAAGATTTTCCTATGAATTATGAGGTTTCTCCACATTTTGGGTTTCCATGATTACATCTCAACTGCTTATCTATTTGCACTAGCTTTCCCTGAAAGACTGAAAGCTGGGTAAATGCAGAAAAGGCCTTAGATAGATACTCATTTCCTCCCTGTAGTGCTAGAGCCCACAGGACCCAATACAAAGTAACAAGCAGTAAAGGTTTGTTTAATAAATGAACAAAATTCACATAAGAATATTAATTTGCTATGATTTTAAAGTTTAATTGTATGAAACTGAAAAGCTTGGAATTACTATAATAAAAATCTACAGATAACTATTTTTAAAAGTACAAACTGACTAGTTATCAAAAAGTATGAGTAAAAATATTATGACAATCATAATTTTGTAGAGCAAAAGAAAATATTAAATTTTATTAAAAAAGGAAGAAATGAATATTTTAAAAACTGAAGCCATTAAAATCAGTTTCCTCGAGATCTATATCCCAGAACAGAGAGCTTAACTGTGATCGAGACTTGCAACTCTTTCTCTGGCCCCCATCCTAGAAATTTGTTTCTAAGATGGACAATAAAAAATATGAAGAAATACATGCTTATGGCATTTTATCTAAACTGTTTACTATGCTCAATTATTTTATAGATATAAGAATAAAAGAGGGGCCAGGGAGATGGCTCAGTAGAATAAGTGCTTGCCTGGCAAGCACAAAGGTCTGAGTTCAATCCCCAGTTCTGCAAAAAAAAAAAAAACTAGAATAACTGAATGGTTGCTACTACTAGTGGTATTGAAAATGTGACTTTAAAAAAATAACAATAAATACTACTAGATTTACTTTAAGGAATAATATTTTTAAAACTGATACATTAGAGGTTCTTTTACTTCAGAGAATATCAGTCAGTAATAATTTATAATTTGGATTCATTAGCAAACTTACAATAGTGTTAATTCTTTTAAGAGTCTTTATTTCTTAGAATGGTAAACAAAACCTAATAGGAAAAGTTAATTTGATATGGAATTTACTATTTCCAGAACACTGGAAACATCTGATTTTGAAATCTAAGTGGTCAAAAGAGAAAAACAGATAAAACTGCATTGTAATTTTTAGCAGAACAAAACAAGTCTTGAAATCATCACACATAATAAAACAGATATAGGGTATCACACAAAATTCATGAAAAAGGGAAACTGGTATGCAAATAGGAAGTTACCACAGTAAGTGAAAGAACTGTAGTCTGCTCAAGTGGCTGTTAGTGTGCAATAAACCATTATATAAGAGGAACCATCCATTCTTTCTAGCACTGCTGGGTAAACATATTCATTATGCTGCCCTAATATAAACCAATTATAGTTTCACAACAAGAACTAATTTGTCCAAGAACATCACACAGGCAAAAATCATGAGCTAAAACTTGTGATATTAGCAGAGATGGCAATACTAAAGGATTACTGCTTGCTCTATTATTCAGTAAGCGTTATTAATATGCAAATATAACATGAAGCAATGTGTCAATTCTTATGTTAAAGATGTACCAAAGATACAGATTATTTCCAAACATCCAATGTTTAACATCCTTAATGTAAGTTTTAAAACAAGAGGAACTACTAAAATAGAAACACAGAATTACAAACTGCTTTCTGTTACTTGAAATACTAGTCATTTAATCAGCAGTACAAGTAATAAGAACTCTAATAAATAAGCATCCTAGTCAAGGAAGCAGACTAAGCACCTGTGTAGACAAGAGCAGGGATGCTGCACCAGCCCTGTACCAGGAGTGTGCTGAGCCAACCACCAAGACCTATACTGGTGGAATAGTCTTATAATCCCAGCGCTGGGAAGGCTGAAAACAGGAGAATCACTACAAGTCCTAGCTGCAGAGTGAGACCCTGTACCAAACACATAAAAACCATTACCATCACCCTAGTTCTTTTCTATCAGCTCTGACAGTTTGCCCAACACTCCTTTAGGATGGGCTTCAAGGGAAGGAGAGGAGAAGACTGTCAGACTTGGCAGAGTCACAAAAGTAGTCAGCCACCTTGCAAGGACAGAGTGGGATATAGCACATATTTCTGAACTACCACTACTACCATTTCTAAGTATGGGCAAAAAGGTATGTTCCTTTCAACAAAGCAAAACCCCAATGTTACAAGGCACAAAACTACTGAAAGAAAGTAGGGTTCAGCATCCTCAGACAGACCAAATTTTAAATTCTATGCTATATAAAGATTGCTGGTATGGCTACTATTATTATTAGAACAAGGGTACACAGGTGGACTCAACTATGAAATAAAAGTGATAATGCCCTCTATAACATCTGGGAAAATTTATTTTTAAACATTTTTTATAAGAATGATCTATTTTTTTATTTGTATTTGTTTAGTTATTTAGTTATTTTTAAATATTTTTTAGAACCAGGGAATGAATTTGGGACCTTGTGCTTGCCAGGCAGGCACTTAAGCCACAGAGTTATATCCCCAGCAACAGGAGATAATGAAATAAAACATCTGCTATAGAGCAGGCATTATAATTGTGATTCTACATACTGGTGGCTTGAACAGTTAACAAAATACAGAAAAATAGAAGTGCGGGCCCACCTTACCACAAAGTTTTTTTTTTTTTTTTTTTTTTTTTTCCTGGAATATCCTCATAGCATTGTCCACCCTTTAACTCTCTAGAGATGTACAAATGTGGAAATGGCCAGAACATTTCTGAGTTAGATTACTTTAAAACTGTATCAAAAGATGAAAGACTTACATTACCTATTTCAAAACTTAATATAACTTAAAAGGAATCAAAGAAACAGGGTACTGGCATAGGATCAACAATAGGATAAAACAGAGCCACACAACTATGCCAGTTCATGCTAAACAAAACATGTCAGAGTAAAATCAATGAGGACAGCCTTTCTAATAGATGGTACAGAAGACTGGCTACACATACAAAATAAAGAAAAGAACTTTAATCTGTACCTTGCACCATATACAAGGATTGGATCATGGATTTAAATCACTAAAACTTAGGCTGGGAGAGACTGCTCCATGACACAGCACATGCCCAACAGGCAAACGGCCCTAAGTTAGTTCAATATCCAGCACCATCATCAAAATAATAACAACAACAATAACAATAAAACTTTGAAACCACTGAAGAAAGCATATGAAAAACACAATCATCCATTGGGCACAACAAAAAAATATTCTACATATGACAACTATAGATCATAAAAAAATGATGAATTCAAATTCATCGAAATTTACTATTTCTGTTCTTCAAAGACATCTTAAAAATAAAAACAAAAGCTAAAGATCGGAAGAAAATATTTGTAGAATTATCATCTATCAAAGGACATATGCCTAAAGAGAATAATTATCTGATAAATGATATGTCTAGAATATATAATGAACACATCCACTCACAAAATAAAAACTCTCTGGTAATTCACTGTTGTGATTTAGTTATTACAATACCCCCCTAAAAGCCGCTATTTTGAAAGGCCGAGTCACCAGCCTGTGGTACAATCAGAAGATGGTGTAATCTTCGAGATGGACCTGAGTGGAAGGAAGTTGAGTCTTTTAAAGGTTATGCTTTTGAAAGCGATACTGGGATCCTGAGCCCTTCCTCTACCTTGCTTCTGCTGCCATGAGATGAAAAGCTCCGTGCTACCTGCAATCCTCACCGTGATATCCTGCCTCCCACAAGGTCCAACAAAGACAGAACCAACTGATCATAAAATGAAACCGCAAACTGAAAGCCAAACTAAAGTTTTAAAAATCAATTTTATTGGTTCACTTTCAATATACGTATATAATGATCACATTCATCATAGGAAATCTGTACCTCCACCTTATGTATCTTTTCTCTCCTTTTTTCTTTATCCCCATGGCCTCAACAGCATCTGTTACTGGTTGATTTCTTGATGACTGCCGCTCTTTCTGGAGATAGAATCTCAGTATTGTTTTGTGTTTCTTGAAATATCAATAATGATTAACATTCTCTCATATGTTAAGTTGCTTCTTCCTCCAAGAAGTGAACACTCATTTCAGACGCTCATTGTGGACTGGGTTTTGGAATTTGACGTGTCTCTTTAATCGAGTTTGTTGTTGTTTGAGACAAGGTTCCATTATCTCTTTAATCGAGTTTGTTGTTGTTTGAGACAAGGTTCCATTATGTAACTCAGGTTGGCCTTAAACTCACTGTGTAGCTCAGGCTGGCCTTGAACTCAGATGATCCTTCTGCCTTAGCTTCTCAAGGGCTGGAAAGTGTGCTCCACCACACCTGGCTCTTGAGTTCACTGTATATTCTAAATATTGGTCTTTAGTTTGAGGAATTGTTGGTAAATATTTTTTTCCCTTCTGTAGGTTGTCTCTTCAGTCTGGTGATGGTTTCTTTTTTAATTTTTTAAAAGGAATTCAACAGTGTTGTTACACTACACATTGTTGCTTCAAATCAGTTAATTCAGATTATCACATATAAGCATGCAAAATCGGACAAAAAATTAAAAAGGAGAAAAAAACATTAACTGCTTCTTTCAACAGACCAGCAGAAATTAGCAGTACAGTTATCCAAGCCAACCTGTGCAAAAATCAATTTTATTGTGCATGAAACTTTTAATACCATGTGGTACCAGTTGTTGATACTTTGTAATACCTCCTGCTTGACTGGGGTTTTGTTCATAAAGTCATTGTGTATGTCAAAGTCTTCAAGAGTTTTACCAATTTTATCTTCCAGCACATTTTATTTTATCTATTGGGGGGGGGGGGCAGGGAGACTGTGTCTCACTGCGCAGTTGAGGCTGGCCTCAAGCTCACTCTATAGCCCAGGCTGGTCTCAAACTCGCAATGATCCTCCTGCCTCAGCCTCCCCAGTCCCGGGTTTACAGGTGTGTGTCATCACCCCCACTTTTATTGTTGTTTTAATGTTTAGATTGATGGGTTTGTGTACATATGGAACTCTGCCAAGGTCATCATGGTGACACTCCAAAATAACATGCCCCTTCAAGACTAACTGCCTTCTTCTAGTCCCAAAATAAACTATGTACAAGTACAGATTTCCTATGATGAATGTGATCATTATATATGTATATTGAAAGTGAACCAATAAAATTGATTTTTAAAACTTTAGTTTGGCTTTCAGTTTGCGGTTTCATTTTATGATCAGTTGGCTCTGTCTTTGTTGGACCTTGTGAGAGGCAGGATATTACGGTGAGGATTGCAGGTAGCACGGAGCTTTCCATCTCATGGCAGCAGAAGCAAGGTAGAGGAAGGGGTCAGGATCCCAGTATCGCTTTCAAAAGCATAACCTTTAAAAGACTCAACTTCCTTCCACTCAGGTCCATCTCGAAGATTACACCATCTTCTGATTGTACCACAGGCTGGTGACTCGGCCTTTCAAAATAGCGGCTTTTAGGGGGGTATTTATTACATCACAACAGTGAATTACCAGAGGTTGTATCAGCAATAAAGGTTTTCTTTTTTCACCTCTGTCAGTGTCTCTCCACAAAACCTCACAGAGATCTATGATCCATTTACATTTTAGTTTAGTTCAGTTTTAGTAAGGATAAATTAGTTTTAATCTTCATCATGAGGAAAGCCAGTTTTCCCAGCACCCTTTATTAGAGGCTATCTTGCATGCAGTGAAGGTGTTTGGTCCTTTTATCAAAGATAAAGTAATTAAGTATGTTTGGAGTTGCTTGTGCATCTTCTAATGTGTTTCATTGATCCTGGTGTCTTTTGTTTTTTGCTAGTAGCAGGCAGGCTGTTATCACTATAGCTTTGTTTGCAGTATAATTTCAAATCAGGGATTGTGATTCCCCTACCTTGCCTTGTTGCCCAGAATTACTTTTGGCACTCTTTGTTTATTCTGCTTGCAAATGAATTTTAAGATTGTTTTCTCTAGTTCTGTGAGGAAAGCTCTTGGTATTTTGATCAGGATTACATTAAATCTGTGTAAGTTTTTGAAACATGACCATTTTCACTGTATCAGTTCTGCCTATCCATAAACAGATGCTATCTTACCATTTCCTGAGATGTTCAATGCAGCTCCTTTTTCTTATTACCGTGATTTGTTGTTTTGAGACAGGATCTTGCTGCATGGTTTAAGATGTCCTTGAACTCACTATGTAGTTGAGGCTAGCTTTGAACCCATAGCAATCCTCCTGCCCCCAGTCTCCTGAGTGTTGGGATTACAGGTGTTAACCATAAGGCCTAACTAGCACTGTAGTTTTTTTATCTTTTTTCCTTTGTTAGATTGATGCCTAAGTATTTCACTTTTCTTGATGCTACTGTCAGAAGTGTTAAATGATTTCTCCTTCAATTAGTTTCTTGTTACAATGCCAAATATGCTTATTAATTCTAAGAGTCTTTCATGGGAGGTTCTAGAGTATCATGTCATCAGTAAATAAGTTTACTTCTTCCTTCCCTAGATATATTGCTTTCATGTCTTTTTCTTCTGCAGTTGCACTGGCTAATATGTCAAAAACTGTATTGAATAAAAGTGAAGACAAATCTTTGTGGGCTGGCCACATAGTTCAGTACATTAAAGTGCTTGCTTAGGCAGATGCAGGGACCAGGATTTGATCCCTGGTATGCTGTGCTGGCCTGGCCCCGCCCCACCCCCAAGGCATGCTGAGATGCCAAATGAGACAGGACGTGGTCAAGTGCACCTGCAATCCCAATACTTAGGAGGCTGAAAACAGGAGGATCACTGTAAGTCCAATCTGTATATTGAGACCCTATTATAACTTATATTAAATACATCAAAAAATTTTTTTTTCCTGACAGTGGATATCTTTGTCTTGTTCCTGATTTTAGAACAAACGCTTTCAGTTTTTGACCATTTAGTATGGTGTTGGCTGTTGGTTTGTCATAGATGGTGTTTATTAGATTCAGATGACTGGGCTGGGGAGATGGCTCACTGGAATAAGTGCTTCCCTAGCAAGCGCAAGGGCCTGACTTCAATCCCCGGTTCCCCCCTCCAAAAAAAAGTTAATTAGATTCAGATGATTTTCTGTAGGGTTTTTATCATGGGTGTTAGACTCTGTCAAAGTGCTTCTTGTGCATCTATTGAAAGATCAGGTGGTGTTTTCCCTTGGTTCTGCTGATACGGTGTATTACACTTACTGATTTGTGTATGTTGAACCATCCCTGCATTCCTGGATATATCCTACTCAGTCATGGTGCATACTCTTCTAAATGACTTGCTCTACTCTGTTTCCCAGTATCTTAGTAAGGATTTTTTTTGTCTATGTTCATTAAGGAGATTGGCCTATAATTCTCTCCTCTGGTTAGTTTTGCTACCAAGGTATTAATGTTTCTTTCCAGGAGCGAGTTTCGGTGTATTGCTTTCCTTTCAATCTTATTAAAGAGAAAGAATACGGGCATTATAGCTCTAATAAATTTTTTGTAGAATTCCGCACTGCAACCATCAGGACGCAGGCTTTCCTTTGTTGGTAGTTTTTTCAATTACTTCAACTTCACTGACCCCTATTGGCATATTTAGGATTTTTATAGCTTTTAATTTTTTAAAAAAATTATTTATTCATTTGGTACAAAGTCTTGCTATGCAGCTTGGAGTTGCTGTAAGCCTCCTATTTCAGCCTCCCCAGGGCTGGGATTACAAGTGGGAGCCACTACACCTTGTTTTGGTGGCTGGCACAACATGCCCAGGGTTCCAGGCCTGGCATGGCAAGCACTACCAGGAATCAAACCTGGGTCCTTGCACTTGCCAGGCAGGCACTTAGACTGCCAAGCTATCTCCCTAGCTCTAGGATTTTTATATCTTCTTGATTCAGCTTTGGAAAACTCTAATTTATCTAATTTATCTGTTCATGTCTTCTGCAATTCCCATCTTATTACAGTACAGATTTTTTAAGTAGTTAAATGATATTCTGGATTTCTGCAGGATCTGTTATTTCACCCTCCTCATTCCTAACTGCATGAATTTGAGTCCTTCCTTCTTTGGATAAAGTTGGCTAAAGTTCTATTTTATTTAACCTTTCAAAGAACCAACTGTTTTAATTCATCAATACTTGGTACTATTTTCTTAGACTCAATTGTATTAATTTCTACTCAGATCTTTACTATTTCTTACCCTGTATGTGCTTTGAGATTAACTTGCTCTTCTTTTTCTAGAAATGTGTCTTGTTGACCTGTCTAATTTGGTACAGTGAGGCATTTGAGGTCCCCATTACAATTATATGTGCTTAAGTGATTTTTAAAATCACTGTGTTTTATATAGTTGTATAAGCTGATATTCGGTGCATATGTATTTATGATTGCTATCTTTTTCTTGAATTGTTTCCTTCACAAATAGATAGTAACCTCCATTGTCTTCTAATCAGTCTTGGTTTGAAATTCACTTTGTACACCAATAGCATAGCTATGCCTGCTTTATTCCAGTTTCCTGTTGTATAGAGTACTATTTCACATCCCTTAACCTTCAGTCAACAAATCTGAGTTAAATATGTTTGTTGTATGTAGTGTACTGTTGAATCTTGTGTCTAGATCCATTGTGCTATTTCGCTTGATTGGTGAACTGGAAGCATTTCATATTGTTGATTTTAACATATGTATTGGCTCATTCTTGTCATGTTATTTTCCTATTGTTGGTTCCCTTTCACTACTCTCTATTTAACTGCTTGCCTTGCCTGGTGGATTCATTTTATTGGGAATCACGGCATTCTTTTCTTCAGAACTGTTTCAAGTGCTGGTTTAGTGGTTGTGAATTCCTTCAGGTATTCTTTAAAATGGAACTATTTCTCCATCAATTTTGAAAGACAATTTGCATTAATCTGTATTGCAGATCATTTTCCTTTAGGTCTTGGAAGTATTTCACTCACTTGAAGCTCTCCTGGACTTAAGTGTCTGTGTTGAAAAGTCTAATATTATTCTGATGTATTTTTCCTTTCTGGTGATTTGTTTCTTTTCTCTAACAGCTTTTAAAATTCTGTTCCTATGTTATATTTTTGTTTCTTGACTATTATATTTCTTGGTGTACTTTTTCTGATCATAAGTAATGGGAGTTCCATATGCCTCATTTATTTGTATCTCAATTCTTTTTCAATGGTTGGGAAGTTTTCTACTATTCCGTAAACAGGTCTTTTTTTTAATGCTCTGTGGGCTATTTTCTGATCTTTCATAGATTCCAATTAATCTTATGTTATTCATCTTTGCATTTTCTAGCAGCTGTTGGAATGATTTTTTTATGGTATCATGCTATTTTTAAGAAGTCTTTCATCATGAGTACTAACAGCAAACCTGTCTTCCAGATCTGATAGTCTATTTTCATACTGTTGATTGTTGTACACGTATTTAAATACAATTTTTAATCTCTTCGGTGTTTGAATGTTTTATGGAATCCAGTTCTTTCCTATGTTGGACATTCATGGTTTCCATCACTCTCTTAAGCTACTCTATGTTTCTTTTTAAAGTCTGCAACTATTACAGATTCATTAAATTAACCATATCTTTCATTATAGTCATCATCTCTTTAGTTATCTGAGTAGTTATTTCTGATTTGTCTTTCTCTAGACACTCATTCATCTACTTTGTTATATCTACTTGCTACCATGTCAAAAAGTTCAACTGAGGGCCAGGGAGATAATTCAGTGGAATAAGTACTTCCCTGGCAAGCGCAAGTGCCTGAGTTAAATTCCTGGTTCTGCCAAAAAGAAAAACAGAAACCAGATGAGTTGAATTCTCAACTAATTACCAGTTTGCCTCAAAAAGTTCAACTGAGTGGCTTCTGATTTTTTTCCCACTACAATGTCCCTTGGATTTGCCTTAGAGAAGTTGCAGGGTAGGGGCTGCTTTTTATTTCTGTGTTTTATCATTTCCTATTTTGTAAAATATTTTTCTGCATTGATAGTTGTTGACTGCTTTTCCTAAGTAGCTTTATTACTACTCTCAAGACATCCTTAAGGAATTACTACTTACCAGAGGTCTTCTGGGTAGAGCTGCTTGAATCTGTCCTAAGATCCTGCCTCTCCAATTTATTAGGGATAAGAGGCTGCTACCTGCTTGGCCTAGTATCCAGTTCTTTATTTTTACCAGACTATGGTCTTACTATCTGCACCCCACAACCCTCTCCCAACAATCTCTGTATTGGTGAACTCTTAGAACAACAATGCACCTTAGCTAAAGTAGTACAATCAGAAAAACAAAGCACAGTCTAAAAAATTACAAAATGTGGCATTAATTTGCCATCTTTAATCAACAGGTGTAAGATTTATAAATATGTAACAAAAATCTAAAACAGATTAGAAAAGTATACATAGTAAATATCCCCTTGATAGAGGGATTTTATCTTCAGGGGAGAAAGTGCAAGGGGTAAATAGAAAAAGAGATTTGAAGTAAGGCTTAGGGTCAAAAGAAGCTTTGAGAAACCCGTAAAGAAGATCAGAAGATTCCACAACAATAGTGAGTTATCCGAAGAAGTTGTCAACCACAGCCATTTACAGCTCAACTTATTATTATGGCCCCGCAGTGTATACTTCATTTTTATACTTTTCTGCTGGATGGTTAAGACCTAGATAGAGCAAGACCTATATAACAACACATGTACTTTATGTTTCTTGTGAGGTCAGTGAAGACCCCTCAGGGTTTATCTTGTAGTCCTGTACCTTATTCTGTAGATCCTTTGTCTGTGTCATCCATGTGGATGGGTCACGGCCAAAGCTTGACCAGTTTGCTCTCTGTGAGAGACTGAGAGAAAGTTTTCTTCCCATGTGACTCTCCCCAAGCACACTACAGATCCTCAATCTCTTTCCTCTGTGTCTCCATAATCTCCTTGTTCAGAAAATGTGGAGCTCAACTGAGTTTCATGACATTGCAATACATATTCTCCAAATATATATATGAGTCTCTGCTGACCTTGAAAGGCTAGGGCCAAAATGTTGGCTGGCCTTGTGGCTCTTCTATTTCTCCAATTTTGATTTGTGAACTTAGGTTGTTTACCATCCAGAAGAAAAGCTGATTAGAGAAAACCTGCAGCATATGCCATTCACTTTGCCTTATCTGACTCAATTGTTTTTAGTTGTTGTATATTTCCATTTGTATTTCTGCTTTTCGCTTCTTATACTAGGGAGACTATATGATATTTACACATGTGTGTCTGGTTTATTTCACTTATGAGTATATGTTCAAGTGGCATCTACTTCAGTATAAATGCTTCAAGCTTATCATTCTTAATAGCTCCATTATATAGAAATACCACATCTTTTTCAACCATTCCTCATGTGATCAGCTTCTAGTACTATGGACAACGAAGAAAATAACAAGGTAAAAAGTATTAATTATTGAATCTTTGATGTAATTCAGGTATAAAAAATAAGATACGCAAACAGCTACACTCTTTTAATTCACTGATAAGAGACATATGGTATAATAATGTCTGTAAGTATAATATCATGTATGCACCTTCTATGATACCAAAACATTATGAAAACAGTTTGCAATGCATTAATTTATCAAATCCATCTTGTCAAGGTATCTTAAAACTGTCTCATTGACATTTGTACTTCAACAAAACAAAAATAAAAATAAAAAATAAATTAAATAAATAAAGTAAAAGATCAGAAGAAAAAAATAAGCAAAACAAAGTAAATACATTGTTTTCCCCTTTAAATTATTCATCTCAGGTATTTTGCCACAGCAACAGAAATCTTACTAATACTTTCAAGTGTAGGAGATATAAAAATAGGAAAAATACATGAAAAAAACATTAGTCATCATTACTCATTAGGCAAACAGATTAAAAATACTGAGATAGCCTACATAAGTGGTAAAGTATTGACAAGGACATTTCTAAGAGAAATATCCATAATAAAATATTGTATGTGAATGTTCACAGCAATTATTGCCCATAACAGCCCTAAACCAGAAACAATACAAATGCTTATCAGTTAGAAAATGAATTTTTTAAAAATACAATATATTCATAAAAGAGAACACCATTTAAATAATAAAAAAGAACAAATCACAGATATATGCAATGGCATATATAAAACTTCAAAAATGTGCTAAATGAATGAAGCCAGATGCAAAGACAACACTGTGTACTTAAATTTATTTAAAATTTCTAGAAAATGTAAAATTAGAGACAGAAAGCAGACCAATGATTTCCTGGGTCCAGGGATCTAAGTAAAATGAATACAGGAAAACTCGTGGACCTGAGTGTCACTCAGGAGGTAGAGGTAAGAAGAGAACCACAAGTTTGAGCTCAGACTCAGCTATCTGAGTGAGTTCAAGGCCAGCTTGCACTACATAGTGAAACCTGAGGGAGGGGGAGGGGCAGGCAAGCAGGCAGTCAGTCAGCAAACTAACTTGTGGGAAGAACAGAAGTATTCCAAAACTAGATTACTCTAAAGAAAAGATAGAGACAAAATGCATACAACTGAATAAAACTTTTTGTACACATAGATGAGTGCTTTTCATTGTATGTAAAATAGTAAAATGCTTTTAAATGCTAAAAAAAAATCATTTTTAATATATACCTCTGAGTGCCTGTTCTTCCTCTGTGGTGGCTCAGGCTATCTGTGAGCAGGGGTACCTAAATGTATAGAGGTGGGTCTAGCAGCAAACGCATAAACAAGTGCCAACCAGAACGATGAGTATAGTTAAATATTTTGGACCATGAAAAATAAATCACATTGGTTGATGAGGGCTGAGTGATCAGGGCTGAATGTGTTAACATTAAATGTTTACCATGTCATTTCATTCTATTTATCTTTAAATGAATGATTATTAACAGATGCAGAGGAAGCAAAGTATGTTGGGAAGGAAATAAAGTGACATCTGCAATACTGGCTAAAAACACTTTAATTGATAAGTAAAAGAGTAAATTGATAAGTAAAAGTATACTCTACCTTTTTTTTTTTTAAAAAGCAAAGGCCACAGTACAGCATTTATTGGAATTATTTTGTTAAGTAATTCATTCACATTCAATACCACTGAATAGAAGTAATATTAATTCAACAAATACACCAAGGCTCAAATTACTGTCCTTAAAGAAACCCAAAAGCTTCTTACTGACTGTTATGTTTAATAAATGAAATGTTATCTTTAACAACCCAATGAAGTCACATGTATCTCAGTTAACTTCATACTTCTGTTTTTTTTAACAACACAACGTCAGCATGGACAGCTACTGCAGTGCTTAGCCTTCATATGAGAGCACTGAGAAGAGGGCCTCATATGTGCACCTAGTTCAACCTTCACAGCACTCTGACCCGGCCGGCACTGCTGCACTTCCACATTACCTAACACACACACCTGGGAAGGCAAGTTCCTTATGTACAGGCACATACCAGGAAAAGCCAGATCCGTACCAAACCAGCCCAATTCCAGAGGCCATGACAGCTCTCACTCACTAAGTAGTTTTGGAAGGTCACAGTTTTGATGATGTTATTTTTTATTTTTGCTAATTTGATCCAAATGTGGCAGAAATGTGATCAACTAGAAACTGTCTTCTTATAGTTTTTGGTATAGTTCTGACAGGAACAGCAAAAGCATATTCTCTATATCCTGTAACACTGAATGGATCATGGAAATATTTTTTCTTAGCCCACAGGTAGCCACACAATTTTGAGAATGAAAGTTGCTACCAAGCAAAGGAAGTCATTCCCAACACAGTAGAATTGATAAATGAATTGAAAGTATGTTCTTTCAATCTGAAACAATCAACTCCATTTTTGGTAGATGTATCTGCAGCTTTCTCGTTGCTGGAACAAAACACCTGACTATACAATATAAAGTGTATTTTGACTTATGCTATCTCCAAGGTAGAAATGATGCGGTGGAATGACATGAAAGAAAAAAAGCTGCTTAATTCATCGCAGCCAGGAAGCTGACAGAGAAGGAAATGAGAATATACCCTTCCGGGTCACATCCAATGACTCACCTCCCCCATTTAGATGCCACCTCCTAATTGGAATAATGAGGATAGTGCTCCTATGATCAGACACTTTCACAAAGTTCTGCCTCTGAATATGGGAGGTTTTTAAGGAACACTTTATATCTAAACGCAAATGATGGACAATTACAAATATGGCATATGGTGCTGGAAACTGCTGGCTAACCAAAAGGAAGCACTTCAAATACTTTACTTCACACTCTAACTCAGGACTATGATTGTCTGTCTACCTGGTTATTTAGCAAGCACCACCACTCCCATCATCAAGCCAGACAGAGATGAGTTAGCTGAAACAGAGAAAACATAGGGTATGCAAGGAAAAGCTAACAAAGGATTCCTTAATTCAAGCACACATAAATATATATCCACAACGTACACCTATAATGTGTGATTACAAATTTTTTTTTGTTAAAAACAAAAACTACCAATTAAGGGCCAGGGAGATAGCTCAGTAGAATAAGTGCTTGCCTGGCAAGTACAAGGCCCTGAGTTCAATCCCTGTTTCAGAAAAATTCTTAATAAAAACTACCAATTAAACATACAAAAGCATCTTTAATTCAGCATATTTCAAGCCACATAGCTTCAAAAGACAAGTCACCTTCAACATTCAATTGAGGACCACTTCAGATCATTTAACCAGATATTATATGCAGATTACATAATTATTCATACAATGAAAATATATCCTACAATAGCCAGGCATGGTGGCACATGCTTGTAATCCCAGCACAGCTTTTGGGAGGCTGAAGCAGGATGACTGCTTTAGTTTGAGGACATTGTAGGATACAAACTGAGTTCAAGAACAACCTGAACTACAAAAGTTAATTAATTAACAGTAAAACACAAGGTTTCTTTGCAAATGATAATAACAACACACATAAGGTTAGGGATGCAGTCCAAGCAGTATAGTACTTTGCTATAGGTGCAAGGCCCTGGGTTTATTCCCTTGCACTTCAAAGACTAAAAAATACCACTTGTAAGTAAGGAAAAGTAATATAAAGATTTTTGTACTAGATATAAATAAATACATACTTCCCACTTAATAGGTTAACAGTGCTAAAGTTAGACCACTAGACCACAGGAAAAAAATTTAAATAGATTATTATGTACTGCAGACAAGTTGACATTTTCTAGAAAAATTTTCAATTTATTCCAAGTGGAATTCAAAATTAATTTAAAGTTAACATTAAGGTTTTATTTTAATTTGAATTAAATGCTTCAGAAAATATAATTAATCCTCATTTAAACAAGTAGCAATAGTTATTTCATTTGCACTAAGTATATATTCATAAATCATTAAATAAACGTATAGAAAAGCACACATGAGCTTAAAATTCTTCAGGTACAGTTCAGTACACATCCACAATTTATATGTATAATATAATGGAAAATAATATATCTATCACATTCAGAGATCTTTTCATGTCTAACACATGAAACCACTCAGAACCATTCATGTCTAACACAACAAAGCAACTGAAGTAAAACTATCTACTCAAAACATGGGATTCTTGCCTGCAGACAGAACTAGGGGGGCAAAAGTTCATTTCATACCTGTAAGTTCAGTGTTCCAGACTCAAAAGTGAACTAATGATACTAAATTTGAAGTCTAATCTAAAAATATTGTTCAACTCAATAGACAGGGTTAACATCACTTAGGCAAAAGATATGAAGGAGAGTTGGGAGCCTAGCACAGCACCTGAAGAACTCCAATACTGTAAAACAAGAAATGGATGGAAGACATCGAAAGAAATCATCAAAAAGCTGAAAGACCACTAAAGGAAGGTATTATAAAATCCAGAAGCAGGCAGTTTCAAGGAGAGTGTAGTCTACAGATTTGTTCTAAGAATTTGGCAACTAGGCACTATCCCCTATATTTATAAGAACAGTTTCAGCAGAGAAAGACATAAATGAAGCTGGAGAATGCTAATGTACTGACAAGTGAAAAGGAAATAAGGGTTGGACACAATATATCCAAATGGTCACTATCATGTTCTTACCCTAAAATTTATCTTCCCCTCCTGGCAGGTCTTCATGAGCCAAGGCACGGTTTCAACCAGTTTCTCAGTAAGATGACAATCTGCTGCTGTACTTGGGAGCTGTAAGTCCAGATTCTGGGGCATTACTGCGTGCTTGGCCTGAAGACTCACATTAAGTTCAAAGGTGGGAAAGAGGGAAAGATGTCTCCTTTAAAGGGAAAATGTTGGGGCGAGGGAGGTGGCTCAGTAGAATAAGTGCTTCCCTGGCAAGCAAAAGTTCAATCCCCAGTTCAGCAAAAAAAAAAAAAAGGGAAAATGTTATGCAATACTTAAAACTGTAAGGACAGATAACATAATCTGATGTCAAAAGAACTTGGAGTAGACTTGGCTGTCAAACTGATATCCATCTGACTAGACCTTATATTTTCCTGATTTTTTTGCTTTTCTTCTTAATTCTTAATAAAAAAAATATAATAAAGCTACAAACTACAGTTTCCCTTCTATGATGCAGAGCAGGAGAACTAATTATTCCTGTCTAACTATATTTTGGTATCCCTGCTCAATTCTTCCTATGCTCTAGTTGCCACTATTCTTTTATAAAATCAACTTCTTTTGGTTTCTACATGAGAACATGTAGAACTTGTCCTGTGCCTCACTTTACTTAACATAATGCCATCTTGTTTCATATATGTTGCCACACATGACAAGATTTCATTCTCTTTTGAAGCTGATTAGTATTCCTCTTTTTATCATATTTTTAAAAACCCATTCATCCACTAATGGAATCAGTTGGTTCCCTGTCTATTGTGAATGGTACTGCAGTCAATATGGGAACAAACTGCCAGATTTCCTTTGGATATATGCCCAGTAGTAGAATAGGTAGATCATATGGTAGTTTTATTTCTAGTTTTTTGCAGAAACTCATACTGTTTTCTATAATGGTTGCACTAATTTACATTTCTACCAAGAATATGCAAGAGTGCCCTTTTGTCTGCATCTTCACCAGCAACGTTATGTTTTTCTTGCTGATTACAGCCACTGTAACTAGGGGAGGATGATATCTCATTGTGGTTTTGATTTACATTTCCTTGGTGATTAGTGATGTGAGCACTTCTTTATATATATATTACAGAACCTATATTCTTTCTTCTCTTACCTCTTGCAAGACAGTACAAATTCAGCAAAAGAAGCAAGCATGAAATGAGGCTATTTTTTTAAAAGTTGAAAATAGCTTCCATGTGTAAATAAAAGGTGTTTATGGCTGTAATTTTTATTACATGTTATTTGACTAAAATTATGATTATGTATGATGGAATTAAGTATTTTATAGTGTTCTACAAAGAATATGGTACTTTAAAAGCTAGTAACAAAACTACTAAGACAAAAGCTTTTGCAACTCACTGTGCTGAACAACAGAAGGATTATGCTTGGAGTAGCAACTAGTCAAATTTTTATCATCTCTTGTTATAATTTCAGTGAGCCACCCCATGGTCCAAGTATTACTCAGCAGAAATATCAAAAAGAGACTTCATTATAACTTTGTTTCACAGTGTGGGCCTAGATAAGAGTTTTGTATCTTGTTAAAAAATTTAAGATGCTGTTTTTTGTTTTACTAAGTGCCCAGGTTCTAACAAAAACATCAAGAATAATGGGGAAATTTGAAACCTATAGTAATAGTACAATTCTGGGGAAAATAAGGTTATGATGTCAAAAAACTCAGAAATAGTTTGCTTCAATCATTTAGTTTCATAGATGAGAAACTGAGGTTAAAAAATATAGGTTCAATGTTCCCTTTTCAAAATGCTTGGATGTATAAGTACTTTGGATTTTTTTTCAGATTTTTAAATATATGCATATATCTAATGAGATATCTTGGAGGTGAGACCCAAGTCTAAACACAAAATGCCTTTAGGAACCATATCTATCTTTTACATTTATCTTATACAAAGAGCCTTAAGGTAATTTTGTAAATTACATTCAGTTTTGATACTGACGCTCAGATTCTAGAGCATTTCAGATTAGGGTGCTTAAGCTGAACTACACTTAGTGACAACAGTACTTCTCCCAGTCATTTTGTTCAGTGCAGTTGCTATGAACCCAGGAACAAATAAATTGAGAAGGAATTGAACTGTGAAGCAAGAATCAACAAACAAAGAAATATCTAGCAATATGCAACATAAATAAAACTGGAAAGATCTGGAGATGATTCACCCAACTTCCTAAGCACAAAGAATCACAAAAGAGCTACTTTTCCTTAGTGTATTTCAAACTTTAAGTTGACACAAAATAACTGCACATACATATTGGGTATAATGCGATATTTTAACAAATACATATAGTATATAATAATCAATCCAGGAAAACAACATGTCCATTACCTCAAACATGTATTTTTTTTTATTTTTGTTGGGAACAAAATCTTTTCTACTAATATTTCAAAACAATTATAATTAACTGTTGTGAATATTTATTTTATTGTGCTATCAAAAATTAGACTTTATCCTTCCTATCCAAATGGCCCCCTGACTCAGCTAGCCCTTTCCCTTCCATTCAACTCTTCCTTCTACTGCTCCCAGCTTCTGGTGACCAATATCTACATGTTACTTATATGAAATCAAGCTTTTAACTTCTATATATAAGTAACAAATATAGTCTTTGTCTATGCTTAATTTATTTTCCTTTTTTTTGCAAATCTGGGGATTGAACTCAGGCCCTTGAGCTTGCCAGGGAAACACTTATTCTATTGAGCCATCTCTCTGGCTCCTGTGCCTAATTTATTTTCTATATCATAATCTCCTCTAAGCTCATCCACACTGCCACAAATCCTGGACCTACATCCAAAGGAAAGGAAATCAGGGTATCAAAGAGATATCTACACTTCAGCTATTCACAATTGCCAAGATTTGAGATGAACTGGTTTGATGAATACATAAAGTGTGATATATATACACAGACAACTACTACTCAGTTGTATAAAGGAAGCAGCTGCATTTTATAAAGGAACAGAATCCAGTT
Organism: Ctenomys sociabilis; assembly: GCA_004027165.1. Taxonomy (NCBI): domain Eukaryota; kingdom Metazoa; phylum Chordata; class Mammalia; order Rodentia; family Ctenomyidae; genus Ctenomys; species Ctenomys sociabilis. The sequence goes on from PVKA01003036.1 coordinate 90,935, forward strand.
ATTCTGCTACAATTTGAGCATGTAAATTGTAGTTTCTAATATTTCCATAGATATGTGCCTACTAATTCCATTTTGTACATAAAGAAACTAAGTCAGAGAAGTTAAATGATTTGCTCAAGTTAACACTAGAAGTGCTACCGGCTGAATCCACATGTAACTCCCATGCCTCTGCACTACCCTGGATGCTTCTTTTTTTGGTAGAATGGGTGATTGAACTCAGCCCCTTGAGCTTGCCAGGGAAGCACTTATTCAAATCACTGAGCCATCTCCCTGGGCCCCTAGAGATTCTTTTCTTTTCTTTCTTTCTTCCACAGAGCCATCTCCTTGGGCCCCTAGAGATTCTTTTTTTCTCTCTCTCTCTCCCTCTCTGGCAGAACCGGGGATTGAACTCAGGCCCTTGCACTTGTCAGGGAAGCACTTATTCCACTGAGCCATCCCCCCCCCCATGCTTCATGATCATGCCAGCTCTGCCTTCATCTTCCCAACTCACTTCCCCCAAGAGAAGAATGTGATATCAAGACGTTTTCTAACACCTAGTCTTTACACAAAAAGTTGCAATGATTTATCCCCAAGTATTTTATTAACAATAACGTATTGATTTGTCCCCATATAAGCAAAAAAGAAAAAAGGAAAAAGTACACTGCTGGATGGAAGACAGAAGTGTGGAGAAAAAAAAATGCGATGAGAAGAAAAACTTAGCTGACATTAGTAACATTCTTAAAAAAGAAAAAGGGCAGGTATGGTAGCTTGAACCTATAATCCCAGCACTCAGGAGGCTAAGGCAGGAAGATCTGGAGTTTGAGGCTATCCTAGGCACAGAGTTCCAGGCCAGTCTGCCAGTCTGGTGAGACCCTGAATCAGAGGGAAGCACAAAAGAAGAAAATAAATCAATTTTGAAATCTAAGGGGGAGAAGAGCTAGGAAAACAACCTATTGTGGCTAAGTTTTTGTCATAGGGAAGCCCCACGGACAAACAATGTACATAAATGTCCATAAAATGCTTACACAACTTTATATAGTTTTATATTTTTATTCTTATGCAGACATAAAATTACTAACACATACATGATAACTGCCTGTCATTTAATTTTAGTACTTACATTTCTGCTTACAATTCTGTTAGACTGGTATTGGTATTTTATTTTCTTTGATATCAAGTTCTAAGGGACAACATTTTTTATAAGGTTAACTAAAGAAAATTATGGGGGAAGAGCTCAAACACATTCACAAGCTAAAAGTTGTACATACTGAATTCAATACAACTTGAGCTCAGCATATTATAGATAACAACTTAGCAACTTTGTTATAGCCAAACAGTATCACATGACATTGTTAATTTAAATCTTGATTTGGTAGTTTTATGTATAGTTTGTGAATCTGTTTTTTAATAGCTTCTAATAAAAGTCTTCACTGAAAGGGACTCCAACAACGTACTATACCAATCCTTTTCATAGAAGCTATTACTCAAGTTAATTTTCTCCATGACTTTACATAATAAATATGGCTATAAAGTGTGGATTTTTATCAAAAGCTTCACTGACAAATCTAATTAAAGCCATACAAATGGTTCTCGAAATGTGACTCTGAAGTGTAGCTAAAGAACCAAGTTTCTCTCTCTCTCTCTCTCTCTCTCTTTCTTTGTGGAACCAGGGACTGAACTCAGACCCTTACACTTGCCAGGGAAGCGCTTATTCCACTGAGCCATCACCCTGGCCCCTAAGAACCAAGTTTCTATCCGTGTCTATACCCCAGAATTTGGGAGGCTGAGGCAAGAGGATCAACCTGAGTTTTGGTGAGCCCAAAACCAGTCTGAGCTTCATAGTGAGAATCTGTCTTTTAAAAAAGTTCCTACAGAATGCTTTTTACTACAAAGCTAAATGTTTAATTAGAATTTAAAGATCTGCCTGTGGTATTAATTGTCCATTTATTTTCTGAAATGGTGATAGCAGTATAAGTAGTCATTTGTGTTTTCATATGACTTTCATAAATGTAAAATTTTATGTTCCTATGTCGGTTTTGCAGATTTTGGAGAAATTTCTGCTATGAAATGATTATCTTCAAATATGAATGCCCTAAAGCTACTCATCATGACATAATGTACACACACACACACACACACACACGAGAGAGAGAGAGAGAGAGAGAGAGAGAGAGAGAGAGAGAGAGAGATGTAGATACAAAGATGTAAATACCTAATCATTTTGAGCACCAATTCTCTGTCTTCTAATCCCACCTAGGACTAAAGCATTCAGGCAGTTAGGCTCCATGAAGACATGCACATAAGGCGAACCTGAAGACAGGAGAAGGCAACCATAGTCTCTAAGTACTTAAAAGTAGATAGCTTTGCTTTTACAAGTAGATACTTTGCTAGACATACTAGAATAAACCATAAGCTTGGTGTTAACAATGACAAAGATACCAAGCATCATGGAACAAAGACAAGGCATCTATGTATGTCTTGCTTAGACCTACAGAATAAGAAGTAGTAACAATAAATTATTGTTTTAAGCAAATACAAAGCCAGAATAAAAATGGCTTTTTGTACACAAAAATAAGTACTTTTAAAGAAAAAAACATCTTAGGAATAGTAGGTGGAACCAGAATGACATCAAACACAAGAAAGGATTATGATATACACAGCTAAACAAAAGCTTATCCATTCATTTATGCAAAAAATACGGTAGCTGGATCTGTAAGCAGGGATATCCCTTAATTTACAATGAAGTGATGTCCAAACCTTGCTGTAAACTAAAAATGTAAGTTGAAAATTTATTTAATACACTTAATCTGCTTAATTAATTAGTAATGTGGCACACTGCAGAGCTCCGGGGTTTCTCCTCATGAGCACAGGGCTGAGTGGATACAGCTCTCTGACCTGCTTAGTGTAACAAGAAAAAGATCTACTACGTACCATTCGCTCAGGAAAAGATCCAAACTCAAAGTATGGTTTGTACTAAATGCATGCCACTTTTACACTATTATAAAATGAATTCTAGGTTCAACAATTATAAATCAGGGGTCTTCTGCAATGCTGCAAAAATTATCAAAAGTCCTGCCTTTGAGGAATATAGAAATGTATCAGTGTCTCCCTACATAACTTTAAATGGTTTTTTTTTTTAACAAGAATAGCTAGCTTTTCATGAACATAACAGACAATTCAAATCAAATAAGAATATAGATCAATCTCAGAAAATCCTAGGTCTGCGTTCTCCTTTTTGAAGGAAGACTGACTTAAAATCCCACAAAAGGGCATGCATAGTCTGTAGCATAAAACTTGCTTTAGTTAACTATAGCATGTAGTAAAATGTTTGGGTTCCCATTTCAGACTATAAACTCAAGAAATACATAACTAATCCTCTTTATTTTTTCTTCACAAAGTATCAGGTTAAAGAACCTCTTAAAAGATACCACTACAAGCATGCCTAATAGACCTTTTCTACTTGACTGCAGTCAAGATTCTGGGACCCAGAATGGGCAAAACAAGTGAGGTCAGTAGCTGTTTTAACAAGATTTATTTCTGTCTAGGTGTGCTGCAGTTTAAACAAACACACTATTTCAGTGACTAAAATAATTTTAACTACTTCTTTTATTAAAGCAAAGACAATTTAACCTTTCATAATACTATTCTCAGGGCTCTTGCAGCATTTTTCTATTCAAATTGCACAGAATTAATTCCCCTACCTAATACACAGAGAAAATTATTCTGACAAACACTGTTAAACATAGGAAAATGCTCCATTTCACACTTTGGAGAACAAAGCCATAAACCAGTAAGTTTACTGTCTCTTGGATAAAGGCCTACATTTTGTTATTTTCCCTGCCTTTGCTTATTATTTATTTACTCATTCATACAAGCCTCCTTGCTATGTACCCTGGTTAGCACAAGCAATGATGAACTTGATGATGAATTTCTGGAATCAAAGAGATCCTCCTGCTTCAATCACCCAGGTGGGACTACATGTGGAAACCACTGCCCACTGTACATTACGTCTTACAAATCCCTCTCATCTAGCAAACACTTCTGTAGAAAGTATTCAGCAAGTGTTTGTTAAGTAATAATGTAGCACTTCACGAATCTATTGATTCATGTAATTTCATGTATTTTAAAAATACTAATTGTCACTCTAAAACTCTTTTGTTCCAGTGAATAAATTATGTTGGAAAATAGTTTTGTACAGTACATTTTAAAAAGTTGTTTGTTTACTAGACTAAAAAATTATTAGTTTATCTTATTTCTGGTTATTTTTTTCTTTTCTAGTACTGGGACTCAAACTCATGACCCTAAGCTTGCCAGGCAGACTCTGTGCCACTAAGCGATATCCCAACTCGACCTTACTTCTCCAATATAATACACTTTTCAATTTTATGAAAAGGTCAATTACCTTACAATTTGAACATTTAATGTGACTATTACAACTTTTCCTTAAAAATTGTTAACTCAATGTTTTTTTTAAATCAAGAAAAACCTGGACTAAAGAAACAATAGTAAAACCTTTTCACAATCCCAAAGTACCTCTGTACAACATAAATGATGATATATCAAAAGGTTTCCAAGAGTAATCATCCTAGATCATAAACTCAGAATGAATTTCGAGAAATCTGAGAGCACTCAATCCAAGGAGGAATGAACTTTGGACATGTATTAGCAAAAAACAAGTGGGCGGCGGTATTGATCAGAGCAGGAAGATCTGGATCAATCTTAAATTATAGGGATTTGTGTTTAAAATTGGGAGCAAATTACTTACTCCTTAGATCTCAGTTAACATAACTACATGGAACAATCAGAAGGTATGGTTTCTGCCCTATTTATAGAACAATAAACTCTGGAAGGCAAAGGCTTATTAATTATTCTGAATATATTGCATGCTCATGATCTGACAACATTAGATGAATTGATTGCAAGCCACAAAGGAATTCGAAAATTTTTCTAACCCTTCCTGCAGCCAATTATAGTTCAATACAAATTAGCCAAACACACTTTTTTTTTTCTTCCATCTAATAATGTTTTGTAAGTCCAAAAATACTTTCAAAAGCTTTTGAAAATGTAAGACAGATTAGAAACTTGAGCTGTTTTTAGTAATGGTATTTTAGAAGTGGCATATAACTTACCACTTCAGGCAAAGAGGTATGCCTTGTCACTGGCAATAGTGGTTAACTTGGGAGGCTGAAAAGAGCTATTTTGAGAAAATAAGAGATTGCGGGTTCTTGTCTCAAACCTCACCCTTCTCATTATATATGAAATTTAAGGCTTATGTAATGTACAAATCAGGTTTATGCTTAAAAATGAAAGGATTACAGCAGGATAAATTATATAGTTATTTTTAAAGGTTTATTAAAACAATGTTTTTAGAAACAGAATCAATGTTAGCTAGATTTTAGATTTTCAGTTACTTCCTAATCCTTAGATATTTACACAATTCATTTTCTTCCCCTCTGCTCCCATTACATCCAGATAATACTGTTAACCAGGCTATAAACAATTGTAAGATACAAAGCAAATTTCAAAAGCAACTTCCTTATCCACAAACACATAACAAGTCATATTTCAAAATAAAGTAAGAATACCACAAATATAACAAGTTCTCAAAATATACCATGCTTCACCAGCCTATGTCTATCTTATTTCTGCCTATGGAGTAAAATTATGTCAAGTGACCACTGCGAATGAGTTTTAAATTCTAAGGTTACAGAATAATGCCAGGTATAAATACACTTAAGAAAATAATAACAAGCAGGATTTTTCTGGAAAAGTCACATTAAAAAGATGGAAATATCCAAACTTTATGAAATAAAGCCTTTACAAAAGACTGAAAAAATTGACACTGTAGATTGTAAAACCAGAACTTTAACCCTGAAACATTTATTCACCTTCAGTTCACTTCATATAAAACTTTGTGAACTAAAGGTTTTAAAATGTTCTTTAAATATGGAAACAACCAGCATTCATTTCCTAAATGTTAAATAAAACCTTTTAAAAAATCTAAGGGAAAAGACTGACATTTACATATTCTGAAACTTTTTATCAACAGGTAAGCTTTCTTTCAAAACACTAAATTTGTAATATGTGGACTGCTGTCTTTCTCAGCTATATCTTGAATGACAGGCCATTTGACAATTTAAGTATTTCCTAGTGATGTCCTCAGAAAGCCAATAGAAATCTGCCATCAATGTTTTCCAGAGGACATTTTCATCTACAACCACACCACCTGAACACACCTGATCTCATCTGATCTTGGAAGCTCAGCAGGGTCAAACCTGGTTAGTACTTTTTTTTTTTGTACACAGGGTCTCACTATGCAGCCCACATTCGTAGTGATCCTCCTGCTTTCTGCCTCCCTAGTGCTGGGATTACAGGCGCACGCCACCACGCCCGGACTCCAATCGCCGGCTCAGCGCACCCGAAGGCAGGGCCGGCGCGGCAAGCGGAAGCAGGGATCGAACCCTAGCCACTGCGCTTACCTAAGCAAGCGCTTAGTCCGCTGAGCTATACCACTGGCCCTCCTGGTTAGTACTTAGAAGAGAAAGGACATTTTCTCCAACTTGACATTCATTCTAAAATAATGGAAGGGCAGACAAGAGAAATGTTGACCTAAAGTGATACCAGCACCTCCATATACCCTCCTCTTTTCCTTTATTGGAAAAATCCTAAATGTCTGACATTTGACAAAATATAGAAACGTTAAAAGGTTCTGGAGTGTTAAGGAGAGAACATATTGCCTCAAAATCCCTTTTCGTGTTTATACTTCCTTAGGAATCAGGGAGGATATTTAATGCTGATTATAAAGGTCTAATCAGCTAACTTTTGAATAAAAAAGCTTTTCATTCTTCAATTTTTCCCTCTCTTTTCTTTAGGAGCTTTGGGCATTCAGTAGCTCCAAAGAAAAGAAAGGTATCTGGGCATGATGGTGCACTCCTGTAATCCCAGCACTCTGGGAGGCTGAGGCAGGAGGATTACAAATTCCAGCTCAGCCTGGGCAATTCAGCAAGCCTTTACCTCAAAATATAAAAAGCAAAATGGCCCTAAGTTCTAACTCCAGTACTAAAAAAAGATAAAAAGAAAAAAAAACCAAAGGGTAGCAAACCAAGGTAAAATCCCAATCTTTGAATTTTGTTCATAGTAAAAGCACTTAAGAAACAAAACAGAAAAAACTCGTTAGCCAAGGAAAATACACTAAAATAATTATGTGAGTATGGTGCCATTATGGGTAAATTTTTCAATGTTCACACCTCGATTATTATTATTATTATTGCTATATTTAATACCAAAACAATAAAAGATTTGTTGGGAAAATAAAACTAGTGATTTCAAAAAGTTTTTAAACTATCACATGCCTGCATATAGATAAAAGGGAAAACTGTCTATAGAACTTGAAAACTATCAAGTACAAACACACATAAGATTATTCCCTTCTTTGCTGTTTGAAAGAAGGGAAAGGAATAACGGAAAGACCTGTGCACATAAAAACCACACACACAAAAAATAATCTAAAACCAAACTATGGGAGGCAGAGCAAAGTGTGATTCTCTACATAAGAAGTAATTTGGAACACTAATAGGGCAAACACACATTTCTGCCACAAACCTCATCCAAAGTCTAGTGCTTTCAACCCGTCACACAGCTGGCAGCCTTTAAAGCTTTCCAGATAGGAGCTGAGATAGTAAGAAAAATTAAATTAGTAGGGCTCATGACTGAACTGAGCAGATTTTCAAAATGCTAAAGCACTGCTTTGACTGTGGGTCTCTTCAGTTAACAATGCCACATGCTTTCTAGGAAAAGTCATCCACAGAATACAAGATACACAACATGGAGAACTCAGCAGCATCTTCTGAAACAAACTTAAAGGGTACAACGAGAGTACAGCCTGTTCTTGGTAAAAACCTATGTATGTGAACAGGAAAAGGCTAGTTTCCTCTCAAAGTTAAAGCACTATATGTTGATAAGAAAGCATTATTAGATTTGGAGGCTGAATGTGGTTTACAAAGACTCAAGCATGTTTAACAAGCTGTTTCCAAGGTAGGACATCTTTACCAAGCCCTGGGAATGTCCCCTATGAAACAAGCTTGATCAAATCCAGGAAGCCAGACACCTTCCCACACAAATCCCAAACACTGCACATCCCAACCCACAGAACTCTCAGAAACAGAACTGTAATTTTGTTTCTGCATCTCGTAAGACTTGCCAGTCCCATTTCTGGGAATTTACTCAGAAGATCTGAATCAGTGTGTCAGATCTGTGTACTTCCACATTCACTACACAAAACCAACTTTGGAAACAACCTAAGCATCCATCAACAAGGGACTATAAAATGCACAATGTGTGTGTGTGTGTGTTACTCAACCTTAAAAAGGAAAAGAATTGTTATTTGTGACAACTTTCATGGAATTGGAGAGCACCATGCCAAGTGAAATAAACCAGACCCAAAACACAAATTCAGCATGTTTTCACTCATATACATAATCTAAAATAAACCCAGAGAATCAGAATCTAGGAGGTGAAGGAGTAATAGAGAAATGGTCAAAGGACACTAAATATGTTCTGTGTATTTTTTCACATAATGTGGCAATGTACTTAATAATCATTCATTGTATATTTCAAAATAGCTATAGAGTAAATTTTAAATATTCCCACCACACAAAAAGTGTTTTTGAAGTAAGAGATTTGTTAATTGGTGATTTAATTATTCCACCATGTGTTCACAAATCATAACATGTACTACAAATTGTCAATTTATAACAAAATAAAAAGAGGGAAATCAATGCAGTGCCTGATGAGCTAGCTGCACAGTACATTTCTTCCTTGTAGAAGTCATCATCTTGCAAAGCACTCTTCACCAAATAGGAAGCAGAAGCAAAAAACAAACTTTGCTATGAGCTTTGAAGCACAGTACCTTCCAGGAATGCTTCCCTTGTCAACTGGAATATATTTTATAAATTTATCTCCTAGATAACACTTCCCTAAGTTATACATATAGCTTTTCCTTTTAAATGGCCAAGTGAATATGCTTCATGTGCCCCTAAGTCTTAGTCAAGATTATTACTATGATTTCATTGCTGTTATAAAGACTTACTAATATTTAAGATAGACAGCAGATTATACATGTGACACTAACAAATGTTATAGACTTTCTTTTTTCTTTTAATGAGCAGAATAGATTTATTGAGGGAAGGAAAGCTCCTATCTGAGAGAGGGACGGGAGGGGGGCACAAGTGGGTAGTTGCCCCACAAGCTGTCTCTTCCAGGGACTTTTAGAGGGAAAACCATGTGGTGAGGCGGGTCTAAGGTGGTAAAGACATGGGAACTCACTTAGGTGGACAAGAGGTGGGACAAAACCATGGTTAAACATTTGAAACAGAGGTTTGTTACCTAAGCAAGTCCCAATTCAGAATTTATGAAAGAAAACCAAATTCATACCTCAGTCCAATGATCTCGGTGGGACTCTCCAAAATGATAGATACAAGGAAAAAAACTGATCTTGGGTGGGTGACCTCCAAACGATACAGGGAACCTCCAAATGACATAGGAAAAAGTGATCTCTGGACCTGACCTGCAGGAGTTCCTGTTCTCTAAAACCAAAGAATGAATTTTAGAAACAAATGGAGGTTACGAGCAGAATAGATTTATTGAGGGAAAGAAAGCTCCTGTCCGAGAGAGAGACAGGAGGGGGGCCTGAGTGGATAGTTCCTATAGACTTTCATTTCATTAAGACAGCAGTATTCATTTCAAGGACAGAAAACTAGATTTCTATGTAAGCAAGATGCTAATTATCATATGATCAGAAACAATACCATAAAAACAATATGAGTATTTACTAGTATTATTCAAAATGTTAATTGCTAGCACCAATATTTGGGTTTATTCAATTCTTCCTCAAGTATCCTCATCTCTAGGATATATCTGGAGGTAGAATTGACTAAGGTTTGGGACTAATGTACAGCTCAAATACTGACTTCTGCTACTTACATTGTGTGTGAGTCTAGGCAAGTAAATTAATTTCCACTGTACTTACCTTCTCCATTTGTAAACTGGGAATAACATATATCTTGTGTTATTAAAAAAAGTATTAAAACATCCAGAAAAAAGTAGATGAGTGAAAATGGCAGTAATTACTATAATCACTGTTTAAGTTAACTTCTGATCAAGCAACTTCTAATACTGCCAGAAAAGTGAAATGTTAAAGACCTTTAGAAATATTTCATAACATTTGCTTTAAAGGGTAAGTAGCAGTGTACAAGGTCCTGGGTAACAAGGTCCTGGGTTCCATCCCTAGCACCAAAAGCAAAAACAAAAACAAACAAACAAAAAAAAAAAACAGTACTCTTTTACACTTGTACTTCTGTATTCTACAAAATCTAGATAGCATCTGTCACACAAGAGTTAGGCTACATCATAAGACTTTGATCCTATCAGGTACATAACCTGACGCTGGAAGAGGTAAATAGGTATTCCATCATTAGCTGAAACTCCAGGACTGCCAATTACTGAGTCAGATTTAACTAATACATTAACTACTCAGACTATGCTAAACACCCTGGGAGGCTGCATCAAGTGTTTACAACAGGCAGTCAGCATTTACTGAGTCCACAGACTATCCAGCTGGTACTTGAAACTTGACACATGGATCAACACTCAAACACAATCCCCACCCTCGAAGTGTTTATCATCTAAACAGGAAACAAACAAAAGAAAATTGAAGAATAATGTAGGAAAATGTAATATAGTGTTTAGTTAGAAATACTTATGGAAAGTGGTTGGTGAAAAAATGTTAAGTAGAAGTTTTTTTTTAGTCAGTGGATTTTGCTGTGGTTGTAAGAGAAAATAATTTTTTTTTTAATTTTTAAAAATCAGAGAATGTGTGGTCAGGGTATAACAGGACTAGAGTATATGTTAAGCTCTTTTAGGGAAGGTCAGAGTGAAACTCATAACTTTGCAATTAATATGCATTAATGATAATAAAAATTTAATGATCATTTGATACTCTAAGTTCTTTGATAATTACTGACAGGGGACCACCCTTCTGCAAAGGACAAATCATACTGTTGATTACAAGGTTATAACATTGCTTCACTCAATATAGTTTACCAAATTATCCTTTCTATCATTTGTTATGTCTATGAGCTTGGTTTTGGGGTTCTCTAGAAATCAGTAAAAATAGCAAAATTATAAACAGACACCCCCAAAAAAGTAACCAATAGTTACAGACTAGTATGTATGTGTACACACAACATGCAGTGCTATATAGGAATCAACAGCATTTCCGAAGCACTCTTGCTCTTCAGTGGAGGATGAGCACCCTTCCCAGAACAGCTGTGGGTTGCATTTCTGAAGCAGTCTCTCCCACACCCAACACTAGTCCCACATTCTAACCTAAGCAGCTCTGCTACGAACTCTTTTCTCCCTCTCAAAATCTGTTAAATGATATACTTTTCAGTGCTGACAAGATTATGTCAAAGACACACATTCTTAAGACAAAATACCCCAACTGAGTTTGTGATTATGTTACCGCAAATGTTTCTCTTTTTCCTATCTTATCCATGTATGCTATTTAACTCCAAAAAGATACAAGGAGGTTAATCTTGTCAAATGGTGTCCAAAAATCTACTGGAACATTTGCTCATTTATTCACTCACTTTCTATGAATTCATTAAGTGCTAGGTACCAGGTTTAAAAAGTTGTATTAACAGTATCCTTGCCCATACAGGATGCACATAGAGGTCAGCATTCTAAAAATTTAATACTGTTTTTACTTATTCCCACAAGATGATGTCACTCCTGCAACTTGTTCCAGAGATGTTAGGTTTTCTGTTTTGAAACTAAGCCTATTCTTTCAAATGAGTTTTTTTTTTACTGTTTTCCCTCTAGTGAAATTATTTTTTACTGTTTCCTTTAAAACATTCTTTCTAAGATTATAAAATATTCCTTGTGAAAAATTAGAAAAAAGAGAAGTTAAAAAGGGGGGTTATTCACTGCCCTTTCCTATGAAGTAGCTTCCTATGAAGCTGCTGCACTTTCCTATGAAGTAATGTATACATTTGCTTCATTTCTTTCATATGCTTCTCTACACTTCTTTCATATGCTTTTCTATCCATTATCTTTAAACTTAACCTAATATAATTCTATATGGCAACTTACTACTCAGCTATTTTCTCTTACAACCACAGTACTGTTGCTGCTATCTACAAGACTGTCATCATTTACCTATCATTTCTTGTTTCACATAATGTTTCCACTGGCTCACTATTAACCGAAACTATATAATGAGAATCGTTGTGCCAAAACCTTCACATGGATCTATCATTTCCTCACCATTCACAGGATCAACTGTAAGGTTTTTGATACATAAAGCCAAAATGATGTTCAGGGAAGCAATACTACCTAATTAATAGAGCAGTCTCTCATTCAATCATTTCACTAATTTAGTAAGTAGAAAATGGCATCTGAACTACAGTTTTCATTTTTACTTTTTATTCAAGAAACTTTGTCTATTCTTTATAGAGGCTAAAATGGAACTCGTGGCCTGGCATTCTGGTCTTTCCGGCCACAGCTTCCACACCTCATAAATGGAGGCCATTACCACCAACATTCTCAGCAGGTGACTGCTCTCACTGGGACACACCTACCATTCTAATGGCAGAGACATTCAAATGGAGCCACCAGAAACCAGTCAGTATTACTTACTACTCACCTCCCTGTAACTCGCAAGACAAGCCTAATGTGGGTTAAGTTTAACAGACTTCCACCAAAACCCTACTTACTGATACATTTCTCAATTCTTTTTATTCTATGATATAGTTCAGTACAGTAGTACTTTCAAAATAACCCATTATTTATAATACAAAGTGTAAGTCTGTTTACATACTTAAAAGGCACACAAGCTCTTGTCCCTATTAACATGTGTCACATACATGTGAATGTTACATACATTTCATTGCTGTTTACTGAAAATAGCAACATTAATTAAAATACAAATAAAGCAATGAAAACCTTCACTCTGCTTTACACGCACACCAAAACCTGCAGAGGGGAAGGAGGACAGCACTAGCTGTGATTCCTATAATTACACCTGGAACTTAATTTGGAAGACTTGTCTTTTACCAATAGCAAATTTTTAATTTCTTACACTATTCATAAAGATTATTGATCACAGCCTCCTATCATTCAAGCAAGTATTTTAAGTATCAAAGCTAGAGAAGTACACTTATCATTATGCAGATTTACTTCTAAGGATGCTGGTAGTTCTAAGCTCTTTCCCAACCCTCACAGATCATCTCCACGCGAAATGGTAGAACTGGAAAGGCAGTACCAGATGCAGTCTTCAGGGTTCTAGATTGTAAAGTTTACCGGCAGTAGTCTCCAAAAGGCAGAAATCGCCTTTAAAAGAACAGAAGAGGCTTTAGCTACCTTTCTGTGGTTCTAACAACTTCTACCCTGGGTATCTATGGATATTCATCTTAGGGACAATCAGTATACTCATTCATTCCTATCCCAGTAGCCCTTTCCCACCAACTAATGCACTCTGCTGTACATATATATTGTTGAGTGGCCTCAAGGAGATTAATATTTCTGATTGTGTCATCTTTCTTTACAACATGGACACACATGAACAATCTTCAAAAGAGCAACAAGCTTTTGAATATACTCATTTGCATTTTTACTGGCTATCAAGGGAAATATCTGAAATAAAGTATGCTTTACACATTTATGAAAAGTCCTTGCACTGCTATAAAATCCGTAATATATTATAATCCCTTTAAATATTGTTGAAAGGCTACCTCAAAATTTCCTAAGTCCCCAAACTCCTTTAACTGATTCACAGATACTTATTTAAGCAATTTTCAACCCACTGTTTCATTAAAAAAGTGGTATCATAAATCACAACACTGACTAACAAAGAGAATTCAGTTAAAAGCCAACCAGCTAAATAAAGCAGCAACACAACCATAATGACTGTATTCACAACTAATCCAACTCAGAAACAAAACTTAGTTTATAATGGAAGAAATCTTACCTGGATTTCCAAAGCTGTGTGTACTCTTATTAGAAAAAGCAATCAAACAGTGGTTACTAGAACTAAACACCAATGTGTTAATGGAGCTTAAAAACACAGAATGAGAGATATGAAGAAAGTCAGACAGACAGACAGACAGATAAGATAGACTTTAAGGCTGCATTACCTGCTAGGTTCTTTCAACAATCCCTAGTCCCTTGGGAAGCAGCATTTTAATGAAGTGGCTATATGCATCCCAGTGGCTCAACCTACATTTCCTGATTTCTATGACAAAGATTGTCATTAAGCTACCAAGATCACCAGGAATGTAGTAACCAGTGTGGCCACACTTAAATAAACCTTTCATCTACTTTGAGCAAAACAAAAACACTGTAAAACTGGTATAGCAAGTTATACAACTCACCACTATTATACATTAGTTTCAGATGAGACCATCTGACTAATCAGCACATACACAGAAGTCAAAATGTGTAGTTTGTATTGGACTTCAAAAGCCAAGAACTAATCAACCAAGTTTTAGCAAAATATGTAAACCATCTTACGAATCACATTTTAGGTGACAGCCCCACAGATTATATGTAACTGCTGTTATTTCAATTAATTAGCAACCAAAAATCCACCCCTGACTTTTCAGATAAAAAGGTCTTCACCAAGTTCTTTCACAAGAAAATTTGTAATTTTTTTTTGTAAATTTGTGACATTCCAACATATAATTTGTCTAGTCCTCTCATATTCATTTTGTGGGTATCATTTATAAAACTGATTCCTTGAATAAAGAACTTGAGCATTTTGAAGCTAGAGTTGTAACCAGGTGGTACAACATTTGCTGTGCATACAGCACCCTGGGTTTGATTCCCACTATAAAGAAGAGAGGAAAAAAAAAAGAAAAAAAAAGAAGGGGAAATAAACACATATACAAGATAGCTTGGACAATTGGTTTCTACTGGTCTACTGATTTTTTTGTTTTAGTCTACTGGTCTTTTTTTTTTTTTTTTTGTATTTTAGGACACGGTGTACAGGGTCTCACTGAGTAGATCAGACTCCTAGTGATCCTCCTTTTTACAGCCTTCCAACTGCTGGGATTATAGGTTATGCCACCATCCCCAGTCTCAATCCCTGTCTCAGCACACCTGGCCCCTGCATTTGCCTAAGTAGACACTTTAATCTGCTAAACTATTTGGCCGGCCCTTCTACAAGTTGATTGAAGTAAGAATTACTGCTTTTTTCTTTTTTCTTCTTTTTAATTTTTTGATGAATTTTGCATGCTTTTATCTGGTAATCTGAACAATGTGGAGAAAACAAAATACAATGATAACCACTGATGAATTCCTATCATCTTATTTAGTGAAATTCTGTATCATTTCTAATAGTTTTTAAATTTTCATGTTCTTTTTTAAAAAAGAAAAAAAAATTTATTTATAAATTTCCATAAGTAGAAATTCTAAACTAATGATTTTTAGAAACTTGATAAATATACTCTATTGTAACAAATATTATAGGGAGAACTTTATTAACATCAGTGATCAAACTAGCAACCAAGGCTAAGGATTAAGGGGAGGGGATCTTGATCATTATTGATGACCAAGACATATGTGTCCATTTCTATATATGAATAAGAACATCATTTTCATATTTAACATTTTTTCATCTTAAAATATAACTTATAATTTGCATTTTCCTGATATCAAACTAGTTACCTAAGCAGAATAATTAAAATATAAAAGGAAGGAAGTAAACTGCTAGCAACAGAAAGCATTGAAGCTGGAGAGCAACTAGAATCACTAGCACACTGCTGATGGTAAACTGGTAAACCATCTAAACTGGTAAACTGTTTGATGGCACCACTGTCTTGAGGGGGCCTGATTCTAAGACCTTTATGAGTACCAAAATCTGCAGGTACCCAGATTTCTTAAACAAAATGGTATATATTTCTCATTAAAATTAATATAAAAATGGTATATAGTATTTGCATATAACTTACTCACCCTTCTGTATACTTTAAATCACCTCTATATTACTTATAATACCCAATACAATGTAAATGTTATATGTATTGTATTATTTGGGGAATAATGGCAGAGACAAAAGTAAATACATGTTTAGTACACTTACAGGTTCATTTTGTTTCAAATAGTTTTCATACACAGCTGGCAGAATCCATAGAAACAGAAGACTGGCTATACCTATTTTTAGCTTAGCATGCATTACTCCCATGGTAAAGAAATTTTAGAAAACTTATATCCACTAAAAACATACATGGTAATGTTCAGATCAGCTTTACTCATAATGACCAAAGCTGGAAATGACTCAAATGATCAACAGGATAAATTTTAGTACATTCACAAAATAGAACATATTCTACACAGCAGTGTAAAGAAGGAACTATAATGTTGCAAGATGAATACATATCACAGATGTAAATAAAGCTCAGCCAATAAAAAACCCTGACACAGGGCCAGACTATAGTTCAGTAGAAGAAGTGCCTGTCTGGAAAGCACAGGGTCCTGAGTTCAATCTCTAGTACCGCAAAAAAAAAAAAAAAAAAAAAAAAAAAAGCCTGACACACACAAAAAAAGAGTACATATACACAATTCAATTTTTATAAGGTTCAAGAACAAGTATAACTAATGCACAGGGGGAAAATATCTATCTACAAGGATCAAAGTCATATTAGTGCTTGTCTTTGTGACTTGTCTTTGAAACACCATGGGAAGCACAGGAGGAAGCATTTCGGACACTGGAAATGTCCCCCTACTGATCTGGGTGCTATTTATACAGCAGAAAACTTTACCTGAGTCCTGTTCCATCTTACCACTTACTGACTTCATGACCTTTAGCAAAGACTGGGAACTCCTAAACCTGCTATTTTTCTCTACATTATAAAGAAAATGGGTCACTATAGAGTTTATATTATGATGTGAAACACTAAAGAAATGGCAGTTATTACTGTTACCTGTTTCTTATGCTTATCATAAAAAACACAGTAAAAGGATTTATGGATATCAATAGTAAAAACTGACAGCTGACAATCATGGGGAAAAATCAGATACAAGAAACTAAAATTTGAAGACTTCTGATATCGTATAATAAAAGCAAAATTCTAAACACAACTCAGCAAAAATTCATGGGCATAGTATTTACTGAGTCATAAGAAAAGGGTAAATTATACTTAAGATGACATATCTTAAAAGGTATGAATGTATGTAAAACAAAACAAAGAACATCAAAAAGTTGGTTATCTAGAAAAGGCAGTTATTCATTGAAAATGTATTTAAGATCAATACAGTACTTTTCTCTTCTAAATAAAAACTTTGAAGTAGCTAATTTGAAGTCTTCCACATACATCATTTATTTAAAGACACAACATAGAAAATAGTTCTAGTGAATGGGTAGGGTGTTTACTTACATCCTGGAAAGCTCAAACTGTACAGATTTTAATTTTAAAAAGCGAAATCTACATTCACATTAAAACTGCAGAAAGTGTTTTTATGTATATTATTTATGTACTTAACTTTTTCCTGTGATAATCAAAAACAAAATTATCTATTAATCATTTCTGCACATAAAAATAGCAGCAGAAAGCTCTTATTAGAAAACAAAAATGGGTATCTAATTTTACTGACAAATATAGTGCTAGAACAGAAACTTTAAAAGCTTAAAATAATCTTAACATAGTGGAGTACAGCATATAAGTAATCACAAAAGTATATTTTAGTTTCTGATTTTTTTTTTCTTTACTCCAGCTTTTCTGGGTCGGTGAACTTAATTCAAAATTCTAGCTCCTTATGTATAAAAGCTACTAAAACTTTAATGTCAATTTAAAAAAACTACTACAACTATGCAAATTACACAAGTGTTTTTATACTTTTCTTTGGTTAACTAAAAATTCACAACTACAAGTAACTGAGGTATTGACTGTTTAAATGAAAATATCTAAAATTAACTTTATATATTAATTTGTGCCAAACTTTTAAAAGTCTAACATTTTGATGTTAGTTTAGATCTTTATTTTCTTAAGCATTTAACAGCATATTTCCAGAGAAATCAAAATAAAAGCCAGACTTCTGGCAACTTTATTTTACTCTGAGCTTTAATTTTCATTTAAGTTTTATGTCTAAATGCTCACATTTAAATTTTATAAAGCAAAATCTCATACCCAGTCAAGCAGTAATCAACTATACTGTGAATAAAATAAATGCATTAAGATGTTACAATCCCACCAAAGGCAGTATGATGAAGTGCAGTTTTTACAGAGATACAAACCATAGTTTTAAACAATAAACATTATAACAAGAATAGTGCTCATTATAACTGAAAATGTTAAAATGTGAAGTTCCCTTAAGGGCAACAGGACTTTATATTCATGTTACAGGGACTTTTTTACTAGGATTTCAAAAACAGTATTTATGAAAAGCAGTCAGTATGTGATATAGAAATCATTTTAAGACTTGCAAATCAACTATTTTACTAAAAACACAAGTGTATATAGTAAATAGTAACTGGAACTGGGGGAAAAACCACCATAATTGTTTGTAGCTCAAATAGAACAAATACTCTCTAAATTTTTAAATCTCTAGGAACTTTTTGAAAAGGCAAGTCGTTCTTTTTAGTTTTTTAAAAAAACAAACTACATTTGTATTTGAGAGAATAACTATGCCAAATTTATCCCACTGTGAATTAAAATGGCTATATTTTTAACCAGCTTTAAAACTATGCTTAATAATTAAAGAAAAATCATTTATGCTTAGTATGTTACTACCATAATATATTACAGTATGATTAGATTTCTGAATCTTTCAAGAATGCTGGCTATTCTAAAAATTCCCCAACTTATTGTTAACTCTAAATAGAAAAATGAATCCTTCATGACAGTTTGCCAAAATTCCCTCTACTTTAATCACAAATTTTGTAGTAGTTGTTTTGGGGGAAGGTAAAATTCTTTTTTAAACGTTTTATAATGTGTATGAATGTGCACAAGTTATGCTGCAATTTAAACAGATCTTAACCACAAATTCTGATGTTTGCACTAATTCCCTGTTTAAATAACTCACAAATAACCAGCATTACTTTCTTGCACTAATGACTCTAAGTATACTCAATCTTTAAAGACCAAACTCCAGGAGTCCAGAGTTCAGAGAAATACATGCTTTATGAAAGCTGGCACATGGTTGCTTAATACCGAGAGAGGAGTAAAAAAGCACTCCAGTCCTCACACAGTGAAGGTGAAGAATTAATTACTCTTATTCACAGAGTACAGTGCTTATACTTTAATCATTAACTAAAGTCATCAAAGCAGAAGTGAGAGGTAAATATTATTACCTTTATTTTACAAAGAAACTGAGGTAACTGAGGTTTTAAGTAACTTGCCTATGACTTCCCAGCAAGTGGCCAGTTCATTCATTTTCTTTTTACCTTATCTTTATCTATCCCCAAATTGATTATATAGCCTTTATCAAAAAGCTGACTGCACTAGTCTTCCTTCAGTTGCTTAAAATGCACACTTTAAGTGGTGGATTTGAATGAATTAACTCAAGTGTAAACTGAGCCACATCCAGAATAATCAAACATTCACATGGTGCTGTGCCATGCTATCAAGGCACTCCATGGCTACATCAGTCCCACAGCCCTCAGCTCTGTACCACTACTAAAGCAGAAGGGATTTCTGACTGCCAGTCCTAAGCAGTCTGAGTGCTGCCCTGATAGTGACACCTCTTTCTTGGAAACAGTACGCACTCCCCCACTCCAAAGTGAATACATAACTTCCGCCTTTGCAGTCTCTTTCATGTACTGCTGAACACCACAAAAATCTATCCACAGCAAAAAGTTTACACAAACTTAAAATATTTCACTAGCTGAAGTTCACCAGTGTGGCAAAGCATGGGAAACCACAAGCCTAGGCACATCTGTGGACACAGCCAATAAAGCCACACCAAAACACACTGGTGGTAGCCATTACTGCACTCGTTGATTTGCCACTCCTAAATACCATCCAGAATTCTCATCAACTTGCTCTAGCCAAGATTCTCTGCCCAGGCCATTCTATGACAACATGCCCATTTCACCATGCTCATTTTCTATCAGCAGGTGACACTGGCCAGTGTGCCATACAATACATACTTAGCACATAAAGCTTGCCTGTTAATCGTTTGTTTCCCATGTCTCCCTTTTTCCTTTTGCCACTTCTATAGGCTGCTGCTTTTACCCCTCTCTCCCAGTTCCTCTTCCACTCTTCAAGAAGCTCTCAGCTCCCTAGTCTATGCAATTCACTACACACTGTTGCCTAGCTCATCTGTAAAATAGCTTTTGTAAATGATAAATTATTGCTCATAACTCTTTCAAAGATTTTATATTGTAAAATGAATCAATTCTTAACACATCTAATTTTTCAGGCCTAATTTGTATTATCATTATTTATCTAATTTCCTACTTTAGATAGATACCAAAGAAGCAAATCACCCTCCATAATTAATCACAAATCAGACCAAGTCAGCCCTCATACTTCAAGCACATATATTAACTTGACCTCTGCTGGCATTTTAATGCACTATCATATCCACACTTTAAAACTCCCAACAGTTTCCCACTGCTTGTATAATGAAGTTCAAACTCTTCAACATAAGCCAGATGCCTTATGTTTTGTTGAGCATCTTTAATCTGAAAATTACAATTTTCCAAAACTCCGAACTTTTTCAGCACCAACAGGACACTAAAACATCATACCATAAGACCTTGTTTCTGGGGCTGAGATAGCTCAGCAGTCCAAGCATCTGCCTGGCAAGCGCAAGGACCCAGGTTTGATCCCTAGCACCACATGCCATGCCAGCCCCTGGGCATGCTGAGCCAGCCAATGAAACCAAGTGTAGTAGTGCACACCTATAATCCCAGCACTGGGGAGGCAGAGATAGGAGGATCACTGAGTCCAAGTTGCATAGGGAGACCTTGTACCAAACAAAGAAAGAGAGAAAGAGAGAGAGAGAGAGAGAGAGAGAGAGAGAGAGAGAGAGAGAGAGAGAGAGAGAGAGAGAGAGAGAGAGAGAGAGAGAGAGAGAGAGAGAGAGAAAGAAAGAAAAAAAGAAAGAAAGAAAGAAAAAAAGAACTTGTTTCCATACACAAGATTATTTAAAGTATTAGAAAAAATTACCTTCACGGTATATGCCAGAGGCATATTAAAAAAATCAACAATTTTCATGGTTAGTCTTGGGCCCATCCCCAACTTATCTCATTACACATGTGCAAATATTCCAAAACCCATAACACTTCTGGTCTGACTCACTTCAGATAAGGGATATACAAGTTGCAAAACCAGGATGCATCTTGCTTTTTTTTTTTTTCTGGTACTGGGCATTGAACTCAGAACCATGTGTTTGCCAGATGGGTGCCTATGCCACTTAACTATGTCCCCAGCCCCAGGATGCATCTTGATTCTCTGATCATGTTAGTTTTTTGCTTTCCCTAACAGAAAATATCCTGGTCTTCCTCTATCTGTGTCATGTGTTCAGCCCAGATCTGCATAGATCTCCAATATCTCTACTCCTTTCTATGAATGTTCTACATTCCCTGATTCTCAATTCTAAGAAGTAAATCCATTTTATGTTACCCCAAATTTTCTTTATACTGCTTATTAGACTCTATCTTGCATTTTAGTTATATCAGTCTCGATTAATTGTATAGTTTACATAGATCCTAATACTTCATAATACAATGTCTTCCTTGAAATATTGTATTGGAGGCTGAGGAGATGGCTCAGTGGAATAAGCGCTTCCCTGGCAAACACAAAGGCCTGAGTTCAAACCCCGGTTCTGCAAAAAAAAAAAAATAATAATAATAATAAATAAATAAATAAACCTTGATTAAAAAAAAAAGAAATATTGCATTGGTTATAACAGACACTAATAGGAATGTATCTAGATTCTTGATAGAAGCTGTCAAATTCTCTAACTGATAAATGTGGTGAAACATAAACTTAAGCAAAATCACTAAACCTGGATTATCAAAAAGAAGACTGAAAGTAAAAAGAAAGCTTGGCACTTAACAATTCATTGTACTTTGGTCAGATCAGTTCTTTTTAATTACATAAATGATGACCACTTCTTCAGTCACTCTGGACACATTTCAATCCATTCCTGTCTCTAAACCTTACACTCCTTCCATTCTTGCCTGCTCTTTCCTCAACTTCCATAATGAACTTTTTCTAAATTATTATAAACATACACAGGTAGCATAATATATGTTATCTAAAAAGTAGGTTATCCACAGGGCAGGTGCCACCCATAACTTTGTTTGACTATTATTGAGCTGAACAGATTTTTTAAGGAATCTTAAAATTTTTTTTAAAACTTGTAGTAAAATACACATAAATTGCCACTGAAGTACATTCATACAGTTATGCAACCTGTGGAGGACCACCTGAGCAGCTCTCCTTGAAAGAAGAACGGCTGTCTCCATTTTGACTGAGCCTGACCCTATTTCCTGTATTGATATGTACAGAGCTGGCTAGGACTTCTGTTAATCCTTTCAATTGGCTTTAACCAATGTGTATCGGTCTACCTGAGGTGCTGGTGATAGTCTTTGAAGAAGACATATCATGGCATGCATGTTTCCCTGGTAACCTACACCTGCTGCTCTTTAATGTGAGCAGGCTTGAAACAGGACAAAAAGCCAATGCTCCTTGCAGCCAGCTGGGATCGAGCCTTGAGACAGAGGCTATGACTTCCTGGGGCTTCAAAGACTACATCAAACCTGAAGCACCAGACCCCCACAAAACATTAGATACTATCTCAATAGCATAAAGCAGATTACTCTCTGTGCATATTCTCTCTGCATATGGCAGAAGTAAAGGTAGGCCACCAACCTAGCTCAGCTCACAGTGGTCACTACTTCCCACAATTCTCAGTCATTCCTCCTCAAGCCATTCCTCCATTGAATAAAATTGGGTGTGACCCTGGGTCAGCCTCTTTGTTCCACAAAGCCATCTTCATGGCTGGACTTGGGGCCCCTTGGCTCCCCAATAATTATAAATATGTTTCAATGTCTTTGCTTTTGCCCTGGGTTGCACTGGGAGTGGTAGATTGGAATTAATTTGGTGGGATTCCAATAACTTATCTTTGGGATTACAAATATTAACTTCTTGGACTGAGACAAGAACCAGGAAGGAGCTCCTACAGCAACCCATCTCCACAACTGTTTTCATCTCACAAAACTGACACTACGTATTAAACAACTTTCCATTCACTTCCACCCTCTATTCCCTACCCATGGTAGCTTTTACCTTCTGTCTCTATGAATGAACTACTCTAGGTACTTCTTAAGAGTAGACTCATATGGTATTTGTCATTTTGTGACTTAGCTTTATGTCATAAAATATCAGAATTTCCTTCATGTTTGAAGCTATAATATATACATTATATATTTTATACTATAGCTTTAAGTGTGATTTTATATATGTATTTTATATATATAAAAATGGTGCTCCAGGAACACAGGTATAAAAACTGAAGGGTTAGTCTTAAGGTAACTCAGAAGTCACTTGGTAAGAGGACAGAAGTAACTCAAAGTAAAAAAAAAAGACAACTTCCAAAGCAGCTGAAAATGAGAGATGTACCCCTTATTTCAATAATAGAGATAATTTTATTTTTTTGGTGAAACTAGAGATTGAACTCAGGCCCTTGTGCTTGCCAAGGAAGCATTTATTCTACCGAGCCATCTCCCTGGCCCTTAACAGAGACTATTTTATAGGTATAAAAATACCATGGGGCTGGAGAGATGGCTCAGTGGAATAAGCGCTTCCCTGGCAAGCACAAGGGCCTGAGTTCAATCCCTGGTTCCACAAAAGAATAAATAAATAAAAATAAAAATATCATGGGCCCACAGCTACACACAAAACAAAGTAGTGCTAATATAAATTCACTGATAAGTTTTGAATTCCTGGCCCAAATACTGGTAACTATACAAGCCATACACATGCAAATGCATATGTGTATGTATATGTAAATATCCACACATACTGCCTCCTCTACGTTGCTTAGGAGAATCATTAATCAAATCACTGCTATTTGTCCCAGAGCATGCTAGCAAAAGCAGTTAGTTTTGAGAAAAGTAGACTTTTTGACACAGCAGACAGCTGGATGTCAGATTTGAGGCTGACATTTCCTATCAGGTAACAACAGTGCCTCTTTTCCTTTCTTCCCTATGTTAGCTAGCTTTCCATTACTGTAACAAAGTACCTGACATAATTTATAAAGAAGAAAGAGATCAGTGTGGTAATGCAAGCCTATAATCCCAGCACCCTGAGGCAGGATTGCAAATTCCAGGCCAACCTGAGCAACACACCAGGTTTAGCAAGACCCTATATCTCAACACAAAAAAATAAAAAGAAGGGCCAGAGACTTAGTTCAGTGGCACAGCACACGCCTGGCAAGCCTGAGGCCCTGAGTTCAATTCCTGGTACAAGAGAGAGAGAGACACAGAGACAGAGACAGAGAGAGAGAGAGAGAGAGAGAGAGAGAGAGAGAGAGAGAGAGAGAGAGAGAGAGAGAGAGAGAGAGAGAGAGAGAGAGAGAGAGAGAGA
>PVKA01003037.1:0-16241 GCA_004027165.1 Ctenomys sociabilis
AATTCTATGAGAGGCAAGATCTGCACTAATGGTGGTTGGACAGGATATTATGTCGGCTTTTAGTGCTATGGTCATCCACTAGGTAAATAATTATTGAATCTTTGATATAATTCAGCTATAAAAAAAACCTGTAAATATAATTTCATGTATGTACCTTGTACAGTACCAAAACGTTATGAAAACAGTTTGCAATGTATTAATTCATTGACTCTGTATGGTTAAGGTGTCTTGAAACTGTCTGATTGACATTTGTATTTTAATAAAATAAAAATAAATGGAAAAAAAATGGACAGTGTATATGAAAACATCATAAAGTTTCTATGAAATGTGGAGAAAGGGAGCTCATCATTCAGGATCCTAGGTTGCCACAGTTTCCATGGTAGGAATTTCTTGATATTTCCTTTGTTTCATTTTCCCTAGATTCTGTGTTGAAGAAGCCAGCAACCCAGAACCACCAACAAGCACTACTAAAAGCCCTGTGAAAATGCAAATCTCTCTAGCCAAATTTAAAAACAGAAAGAAGAAATAGAGGAGCACTGAAAACTATTGTCCACTATCCACCGACATTAGATAAATACTGATGGGAGAAAGCAAACTCAATCCCATCAGCATCAGATAATGCCAAGTGAGAATTTGAGACTTTTTTCTGTGAAAATACTGTAACATTTTATTTATTTTTTTCTCTTTTTAAATTAATTTTATTGAGAAAAAATTGCAATAAGACAGCCTCAAAACAGGTTGGTAAGAGAGTTACAATAATTAATAAATTGTATATGCTTGTCTTTGTAGTAGTCTTTCATAGGACAGGATGCAGATATGATATCCTGTCCAAACACTATTACTACAAATCTTTCTTCTTATTGAAATAAGAGAAAGTAGCTATATATCTATCATATTTTGTATATGCATATATGAAACGGTCCTTCATTTATATCTTCTTTATTGTTTAGTTTTGTCAGAGATGGGTATTCCATTGCCATCCAAATATTGTAGGTGCATGAATTCAGCAAAATATTCCAATATAGTCCAGTAGTCCACAATAGCAGTAGGGTATCCACAGGACTGACAATGTCCGAATCTGAAGACTTGAGCCTTCCACAGCTCAGCATAATAACATGGCTTCACTTTTCATAACACGTTTCAATGCTTTTTCTGCTGGATGATTAAAACCAAGATAAAGCAAGACCTATATAAGAAGAAATGTAACTTTTGTGTCTGACAAGGTCAGTCAAGTCCCCTTGGGACTTATCCCACAACCCTGTACCACAGTTTGTAGATCCTTTCTCAGTGTCAGCCTTGTCACATCCACTGCTTGACCAGTTTGCTCTCTGTGAAAGCCTGAGAGAATGTTTTCTTTCCATGTGACTCTCTTTAGGCACACACTACGTCATTGATCACATTCCTCTGTGGCCCCATAATCTCCTTGATCAGAAAATTTGGAACACAACTGAGTTAATGATGTTACAGTAGGGGTTCTCTTATGTCCTGAGTCCTTAATAATCTTGAAAGGCTAGGACCAAAATGTTGACTCGCCTTGCAGCCCTTCCTTTTCTCTAATTTTCAGTCTGCAAATTTAGATTGTTAACCCTCCAGAAGAGAGGCCTATTATTGGAGGTAGGTGTAACCTCACTATCTGTCTGAATATCAAACATCTTAGGCATAAGATGGAGCATGTATTTTCCATCAAGTATTGATATGTTAAACTTCAAGACTCTATGGAATATGGAAAATGAATTTAAAAAATAAAGAATATTAAAAATTATGAATAAACAGTTACATATTTTTACACAATAATTTAGCCATCTAATCATATACAGTGGCCGGGCGTGGTGGCGCATGCCTGTAATCCCAGCACTTGGGAGGCTGAGGCAGGAGGATTGTCGTGAGTTCGAGACCAGCCTGAGCTACAAAGTGAGCTTAAGGCCAGCCTGAACTGCATAGTGAGACCCTGTCTCAAAAAAACAAAAAAAAAAATCATATACAGTATTGCAGCAGGATAACCTTGTGACATTTTTTTTCATTGTCCTTTTTTCATTTATTATCCTTTAAAAAAAACACTTACTTGAGATACAGTCTGGCCATGAAAAGCAGTACATATTTAGAAAATCAGAATAACAGCCATTCCAACCATGACCCCACTATTACACATTTCTGTGTTCGGTGAGGTTGCCCCGTTCACAGGTATCAGCATATATATTTAGTCAGGGTGAGAATCCCACCAAGTAACTGCTAGTTTCAAAAGTCTCCTGATAGTTCTCAGGATCACTGCATTGCCCATCTTATACATATAATTATATGGCTTTGCCCTTGTCGTGTTTCCTAATTTTTCTCCTTGCCCTCTTCTTGTCTAATTCTCAAGTTCTAGCTTTAATTGTGTTATTCCTTTCTATTTGCATTTCTTCTTCTGAGTTCTTGTACTAGGGAGACTATACAATATTTATACATGTGGGTCTTTTATTTCACTTATGAGTATATTTAAAGCGGCATCCACTTATATATGAGGGCTTCAAGTTTAACATTCTTTATGGCTAAAATAAAAATACCACATCTTTTTCACACTCAGTCTTCTGGAAGAGAAAGTAGCAGGAACTCTGAAAACACAGGGGTAGGCAAAGAGTTCATGTACAAAGAAACAAATCACACAGGTAATACTTGAAAGAATTAACAACTGGGACCTGGTCTTACTGAGAAGTGTTTGCATGTCAAAAGAAATCGCCAACAAAGTTAAAAGACCACCCACAAGTTTGGAAAAAATTTTGACAAGTAAACACTCAGACAAAAGTTTGCTCTCTAGAATACATAAAGAACTAAAAAACATTAGGGCCCCAGAATTTAAAGCCCCAATTCAGAAATGGGCATCCAAGATGAACACATACTTCTCAGAGGATGAAATTAAAGAAGTGAATAAATATATGAAAAAATGCTCCACATTGCTAGCCATTCATGAAATGCATATTAAAACAACACTGAGATATCATTTCAGTCCAGAAAGAATGGCCATTATAAACAAATCAACTAACTACAAATGTTGGAGAGGCTGTGGGGAAAAAGGAACCCTTCTTCACTGATGATGGGAATGTAGCCTGGTACAACCATTATGGAAATCAGTGTAGAGACTCACTAAGAAACTAGGACTGGAAATCCCATTCAATCCAGCTGTCCCTCTACTGGGAATTTTTCCGGAGGAAATGCAAACATCACATCATACTGATATATGTGTACCTATGTTTATAACAGCACAATTTGTGATATCCAAATCTTGGAAATTTGAGACTTTCACTCTCTTCATGGTGCAGTGAGATGCCCAACTCCCGTGCGGGGTGGAGGCAGGAAAGATTGACATTCACGCTGCCCAGGAGTAATGCAATCCCATAGGAATCATGTGCTTCCTCCTCACTAGTTCTAAGCTGGCATCTTGCATGTAGCAAAAGCTCAGTTATCCATATTGTACAATGAGGAATTAATGGAACTTTAGAGGTTGAGCTTAATGGGATGTCTTTAGGTCAGTCGACATGCATCCTTCAAAGAAATTAGGAGGAACCAGTTTTGCTCCACTATGTGTTCCTACTGTGATGCTCTGGCTTTTCACAACCTCTCAAGCAGCAAGGACTTTTGTTCATACTGGAATCCCCAGACCCTTGAGTCAAAAATAAACCCTTCTGCTGTAACTGACGTATCTAAGGACTTATTACAGTACTGTTACTAATTAAGCTGATTAACACATTCAAGAGTAACAAGGCATAGTCCAGTTCCTCATTACAATGTTATCAGCAATGACCAAGTATAAATTGAGAACTTACATCACTATCAAAAGAGTTAACTTCCCCCAACTCAGTGTCAGTGGAGCCTCCCAGTGGCACAGTGTGGTACCCTTCCTTTTCCCTCCCAGGGAGGCATAGGGTGTGAGGATAGCCTGACATTCCACCTCTGCCAGCAGTAGTAGGGTTCTCTCTTGATCCTAATGTGTCCAGCAGGTCTAGGAGGAATATGGACTTTCTCTACAACATGGAACTAATACATTGGCACCTTGCTTTGCTCCACTAGTGTGGTATACAGCAGGCCGGCCAAAGCAAACTTGAAACAGTATTTTGGATCCTGCAAGATACAGAATGTCAAGGATATAATGCAAAATCACAGATTTCACTGAAAATCAGACTCATCTCACCTTAAATAAGCAAAGGCAATCAACAAATAGGAATACCAAGATAAAATAGGAGTTATAATTACCTTGTAAGAATTTTAAAGGAGTTACTGGGTACTTCAATTTGAAATTAATTGCAAATATGCCTGAAACAAAAATTAGAAATCTCAACAAGATGTAGACATATAAAAAAAGAAACAAGTACATTTTAGAACTAAAGAATACAGTAATTAAATTTTTCAAGGTTTCAACCCTGACTCTAGTGGTAGAAAGCTATACACATAAAATTGTGGTTTTGACATTGTCTACAATGTCAAGTATAGACATACTGTACATGATTTGGAAACTGCAGTAATCCGGATGAGAGGGAATTGCTACTGAGGGATTTCAACTACTGTGACTGTGACCTAGTCTACTTTATGATGGCCTGAAATTTCTGACCCATCACTCAGGCAGAGATGGACCCCACACATAAATAGTAATAGTTTTGCGAAAAATATGTTTTCATAAAATTACATGTTTTAATATTCACAGAGAAGCTCACTATTAAAAGTTTTTTTTATTTGATTTATTTCTTCAGTCCTAAGAAAGGAGGACAAGGGAGTGAGATTGGGTTAGCTCGTTCCCAGCATTGGCCATGCTTTTAGTATGTGACATGATGCTTACTCTAAGATCCTATTTCCAGTGGATTCCATTCCAAAAAGACTTTTTATAGAAGGTGAATAATAGTAGCAGCTCTCAGTCATGAGCAGACAAAGCTTTGAAAAGTCAATCTCTCCAAAGAAGGCCTTATTTCTGGGAAAAGGCTCATCAGAGTCCAATTTAGAGAGCGAGAGACACTAATTTCCTTTACCTTCACCAATTTGTACCCTACAAAAAAATCCTGCCATTCCTGTCAAGTTTTGTCAGTTCTCTTTCTGTATGTCCTTCCCCTGTTTCTTCTCCCAAAATGGTTGCTATCGCCAACACTTTCTGAATGAGTCTGCACTAGAAGCTTGCTATCTCTGCATCTCCTGTGACTGTCTCATCTAAATCCCATCTTCACTACAGCCAGAATAACTCTCTGAAATGTGCCTGTCATCCTCCACAGAGAAACCTCTCAAGGCTTCCCTATGACAAAATTAAAAAGTCCACATTATTGTTCATGTTCTTCAGTATTGTCTGTCCCAAAGACAGAAAGAAGAGATACTTCTGAAATTTTGAACAAGTACAAAACTGTAAGAATGCTAACTTCTCACTTCCATTAAGTCCATGAATAGCATCAGGTATACACACAGCCACTTGAATGAGCAACTCCATCACTATTAGAAAACTGAGAAAGAAATTATACCCATTTCATATGATTTTCAAAAGAAATCAACCTATTTACTCTATGTCAAGAGGACAACAAACCAAACCAAGACAAACACTCGAACCCTCGTCAATCACAGGGAGTCAGATCCTACACACTCCACATCCACATTTGTTTCTTCTGATGGTTCCATTTCCCACATGTCAGATATAGTAGCATTTCCAAACTGAGTGCTAACAGCAGCCATTTGTGCAAGATGGAAAGAAATTCTGAAGCATTCTCAGGCATCACCCAGTGTTTTAAAAAATTATGTTTTTAACACACAAATTATACAAAGTTATGTAATAGTGGACAAGTATGTGATGCACTATCTATAAAATGCTTTATTCCTCTGTAAATAATTAATATTCAACAAACATAACATTTATTTCTACTTACACAATCATTGAAAAAATTCCACTATTTTCTAAATTTCTACAGCATAGAATTGTTACCATTATGTGTAAATATAAACATGTGCCCTGGTCTGGAATAAAAATGATACTGTTTCCTGAGTATCAACAGAGGTGAAAGAATTTGTTTAGGGGACTTGCTACTAATCTTTACATGGGAAATCCCTATTTAATTTAATTTTCCCTGTACATTGGCAACTGTGGCCACCAATACATACCTTACTTCCAACGCACAGGAATCCCATTTTCAGTGACTAAAATGAGTGAAGTCTTTCAAATATTTGATGAGTAGACAGAGGAAACCTCCATTTCCCCCCTTGGTCAGTAAACAAACCTGGAGAGAATAGCTTTCCAGCATGTTGAAGATTCTGTGGCAGATCATTAATCCCAGAAAAATCTCTCCAAACTTACTGATGCGTGGATTCCATTTTCAAATTTCTCATTAGTTCCTCTTTATGGATTAAATGCTGATGTTCACGAATGAATGCACACAGCTTCAGCTGATGGATGTAATTGGGTTGTAATGGATTTTAGCTGCTGTTCCTTCTGATCTAGCCAATTTGAAATGCAGTATCAATGTATTCTCCCATCTCTCGGTAGGGAATGAGAAATTGAAACCTACAAGATGAAATTTATCAACTTTCATAAAGTCAGCTTCAACCATCATAAAACTGTTAAACTTCTCATTATCATTCCACTGCAGTTATTTCTCGAACTCTGGTCTGGCAGTCAAAATATTAAAGTGTGTGTGGAATAAGTAGAGTTGATCCTTCAATATTCTGTGTCCTCAACATTGATTTAGGTGCTGTAAATATTACCAAGTGAAGATGACATTAACACAGCAAAATTTAACACCAGAAACATAAAATGACAAGAAAAGATTTAAAGGCTGCAAAACCTTCTGCAATTTTATATTTAAAACATGATTTACAGCTACACTAAGTCTGATAACAAAGATTACATGTTTCAGCATCTGAAAAGTTCATACTGAGCTACTTCTTTGGCATATTCTGGTGTCCCTTAGGGCCAAAGCATCTGTTGATGAATACAAGATTTGACTTAGGGACCCTCAAGAATTTGTTAAGTGTCATAGACGTGTGCTTTCTGTACCATAAATGTATGTGTGTACTACAAGTCACAATCAGTATTTTCCTTTGATTCTATATTCAGAAGAACTGTACAATTCAGTGAGATCCAGAATCTAATTGACCTCAAATATACTGAGGTTTCATTTATCTTTAATAGTGTAAAAATGTACATGACAGTGCAATATATATTCTATTAAGAATTTTCAATGAAAAGTATCATGGAGAAACAATGCTCTATTCCTACCTAACTTAAATCCGCCTTATAAATGAATGAAGAATTTCAAAGTTCTCATACAATTCTAAAGTTTACTTAAATAATGCAAAGAACCACAGTAAAACACCACTAGACATTTATCTACCAATTCTATTTTATTCTCCAGAGGAATCTTACTGATAAAATTCAAAATTATGGCCTATATAAGAAATCGAGAGAGATAATTATCTACCATGTGTGTTTCTGACTTTTTACACTATTTTCTTTGTATTTTTCATTGTATGAACTACAAAAAGGTGACTGTTCCTTGTGTTCACAAAATCAGCCAGTTGTAATGACATCCATGCTACAGAGATGGAAGGGATTAATACCTTATTTGCTTGTCATAAATAATACTAATTAGCAATACATTCCATTTAGCATCTCTAAAACACTTGACAAATATTAAGTAATTAATTAATTAAACAGAAGACCAAGATGAGATTAATTGGAGTCTCTCTAAGGACATGCAATACTTCTTGGTTCTTGTAGGTTTTGAAATAACAAGATTAACCTTTCTTGTGATATTTGACTGCCAGTTTGAGTCCGGAAAGTACCTGGGTGCATGACAATTAGATGTGTTCAAAAAGGTCAATTGGATTTCTTGTAACCTCCAAAATGAGAGGTTAAATATTTTTATATCTCTCTCCCTCCTTTGCTCTCTCCTTCTCTCCTTCCATTCCTCTCAAACTTTCTATTACTTTTCATACACATAATTGGCTTACTCTGTTAAAATTTTTTTCTGCCATTTAGGTATTATGCCTAGAATCAAATTTATTATGAATGATTTCATTGCCAAAATATATTATATTATTGTAATAACATCCAACCAAATACACATAGAAAGACATCATTTTAAGAGAAAAATTAGAATTACTGTTGTAAATTTATATGAAAGCCAGTAGTTATTTCTAGGAAGACAATATCTCCTTTTCTGATCCATAGGAAAAAGAAAAAAAAAAAACTCACAGCAGTAGCAAATTTATCTGCAAAAATGTACCCACCTCATTGAGAAAAACTGAAACTCATTTTATTTCATTATTTTTATTTGCACCTGCCTTAAAGCTCTAAAATGGAATAATTTTTCTTAAGGAAAAGGACCTCAATTCAAATCTGATAAAGCTCAGATAAAAATGGCAGATGAACTTCCATGGCCATGGAAATCCAGTTCTTATATCACTGGACTGTTCTAGTCATGCAAGTGTCCCACAGTGGCCCATAGGAGTTTAAAAAGAAAAGTAGCCCAAGACCCTGTCTTCTCTTTACTTTTGAATCTACCCTTGGAGTAACAAAAAGCCTTCAAAGGGAAGAAGGTGCACTGAACTGTGATGAACATAGCAATTAGTCTTTAATTCCAGAGTATTTCTACGAACTTTCCTCTTGTGGTTGCTTGCTTTGTACCACATCAATTTTGGTACATTGTTTTCCCAATTTGCGCTTGTTTGGTTCTTTGTCTGTTTCCAAAGATATTCCAATTTCTCCTTTCATTTGTTCATGGGCCCATTTCTCATGAAGTAGAAGGCTGTTTACATCCCATGTATTTCACAATTTCATAGTCCTTGTTGGTCGTTTCTAATTGTATTCAGATTTGATCAGAGAATATGCATGCTAATGGAAAACGCACCTTTCGTAATTTACAAACATGGCTTATCCTATAGTGTTGCACATGTATGAATGAAATATTTTGAATGAAATATTGTGTCAATACTTATTATGATTATTTATTTTGTGGTATAAATAATCTCTGCAGTTTCTTCTCTCATTTTTGCTCTGGATACTTTGTTAATGAAGGTGGAATAGTGAGGTTTCCAACTACCATCATATTTACATCTATTTTACTTTTAATTGGGAAATATTTGCTTCATGTACTTGAACAGTACAACATTTGAGGGTGTTTGTTACACCCTTATGTTGGATTAACCATTTTGCCATTTTAAAATATGCATTTTTTTTAACTTAGTCTTTGTTACATAACATGAATTTTTTTTGGAAATGTCTTCCCTTGACTGTCATTGATGTGGGCAGAAGCAGTACCAGGAGCTTTCTCACATTATTTCATTTTTACATTTTCTCTTGAAGTACATTATAGACAGAGACATCCTATTAGAGGGAAAATATATTTTTTCATTGTTAGCTTTAAAGTTTTATAAAATATCATAGGATCCAAAACATATCATTCCAGCAATATTTTTAAATGCTACACCATATACAAAAGTTAAAATCAATTGAGTTTGTTTTTTTCTCACAGAATGAATTTCATAACCCCACTTTGTTATTAAAGCTTAAGATGAGAACTGAGCATGCCTATCCCATCACTGTGATGAAAATTCAGGTAAGTGACCCTATGCTTGGCCTACGCATGGCATACATGACCAGTTGTAACAAAGCTTGGTCTCACTGAAATGAGGAAGGGGATCATGTTTGATGGGAAGGATCCTCAAAATACATATTACTAATCCAAGAGACAAACTATGCAACAGTTGAGTATATATAATTTCCCAGAGTAAGTTATTTTAAAATAAAAATATAACTATGTTTAAGTTGAAAAATTCTTTCTTTAGAATCTCCCTTTTATAATTATCTTATAGCAGTGAACATATTTTTCTTTTACTTATTTCATGATGATTATTCTGTAGATCCCCCTTAAAAGCATGGAGTTAGATTTTAGAAATAGCCAAAACTAATTTCTATAGGCTAATAATGTAATAAGTAGCCTCAACAAATAATATAAATTTTGAGGAAGAACAGTTTTTGAGTGCTTAATATTGAATTGAATTTTCAGAAGATCAAATATCTTCTGCAAAGGCAACATCAAAACCTTGAAATACAAGGGTTTTTTAGAACTAAGTTGAATGTTTGACTTAAAAATCATTGCAGAAAACACACATTGCTATTAATTACCCTTGAAACATTCTCTTTGTCACTTCTGACACTTGTATCCCATCATTCTTGTCATGCCATGAGCCCAGTTTCCACTGCACATCTCTGCTGTCCATTACCAAGTTATGATGCATTTTCAGAAGCCTTTTATTAGAGTCTTTTTTGAAGTTTGAACAAAAACACAGTGAATGCCCAGTGCTGTCTATAAAAGAGGCTTACAGACTGTCTTAGGAAGTTACAAGAATAATGTGATTAGTGTCTTCAAAGTGAGGGGCATTAATGGCAGTGCATCTTTTACACACACACACATATACATATACAAATATAACACATATTTTGGTCACACCTTATCCATGTCAAAAGGAAAATGGAAGGGAGGAAGGAAGAGTAAAAGAAAAGATGGAGAAAAGGAAAGAAAGAAGGAAAAAGATAAGAGGGAAAATTATTTTAAATAAACAAATTTATGATTCAACTCAAAGAACTAGGAAAGCAAGAAAAAAAAAATCCCAAAATTTATATAAGGAAAAAAATACACTCAGATAAGAAACCAAATAGAAACTAAAAACATCTATAAAAGTCAAAGATAAGGTGATTAAATATTTCTGGGGTTATTTCTGCATATTTTAATCTGCTCTATTATTCCTTGTATCTGTTTTTATTTCCAGTACCCTGATGTTTTTATCACAGTAGCTCTGTAGTGTAATTTTAAGTCAGGGCATGGATTTTCCAAAACCTTGCCTTTGTGGCCCAGATTTCTCTTGGATATTGGGGACTCTTCTGGTTGCAAATGAATTTTAAAATAGCTTTCTCTATTTCTGTGAGATATGTTATTGGAATTTTGATCAAGATTGATTTAATCTGCATAGAAATTTTGTAACTATGATCGTTTTCACTGTGTTGCTTTTTTCCTACCCAAGAACAAAGGATATCCTTCCATTTTCTGATATCTTCTTCAATCTCCTTTATCATCATACTGTCATGTTTGATGTAGAAATCTTTTACCTAGTTCTTTAGATTGATTCCTAGGGATATATCATTTTGGATGTTACTGTGACTGGTGTTCTTTCCCTAATTTCTCTCTCAGTAACTTCATTGTTTGTATACAAAAATTCTTGATTTTTCAGTATTGACTTTGACTCCAGCTAAGTGAATGAATTCAGTTATTAACTCTACAAGTCTTTTCACAGTTTTTGAGGTCTTCTAAATAGAGGATCATAACACCAGCAAATCATGATAAGTTAACTTCTGTTCCTACCTTTTTTTCCCTTTTATTTTTTTCTCTAGTCTAATTCCTCTGGCAAATGTTTCCAAAACTGTATTGAATAAGGCAATAGATATCCCTGCCTTGTTCATCATTTTAGAATACAAGCTTTCAGTTTTTGTTCATTTAGTATAATATTGGTAATTGATTTATCATAGATAGCTTTTATCAGACTTAGGTAAAAACAAACTATTCAAATTTTCTATTGAATTTTTATCATGAATGGGTGCTTAATTTTGTCAAAAGCTTTTTCTCATCCTATGGAGATAATTACATGGTTTTGTCCTTGGCTCTGTTAATATGGTGTAATACATTTACTTATTTATGCATTGAAACAGCAGTTGATCTTTTGAAAAGATAAAGTTGTCAAACTGTCAAACTAGCCCAGTTAAAAGGAAACTATAGCCCAAGTAAATAAAATAAAGATTTAAGCAAAAAGACATAATCGCTACTATGAAGATAAAGGATTAGGGACCATCATAAGCAAGTGTGCATTAACAAATTAGAAAATAAAAGAAATGGATGAATCCCAAGACCCATATAAGTGACCAAATTTGAACCATGAAGAAATGAAATGCCTGAGTAGATCAATAACAAGCAGTGGAATTGAAACCAGTAATAACACAAGCTCCCAAAACATAAAGCTTTTTAATTGTATTGTACAATTTTGTTGAAGTTATAGAATGGAATTAACTTGTACTCTTTTCCATCTATTCCAGGGCTGGCAAGATAGCAGAATAAGCACCTGCTTAGGCAAGTGCAGGTACCACGTTCCATCCCTGGTACCACATAGCATGTAGGCCCTGTCCCTGGGCCAGCTGAGCCTGTGATGAATCTGACCATGATGGCACACACCTATAATCTCAGCACTGGGGAGGTTGAAAACAGGAGAATTATTCATAAACCCAAGCCACATAGTGAGACCTTGTACCAAATACATAAAACAAAACAAACAAAAACTAATTCAAAAAATTAAAGGCAAGGAATTCTTTCAAATTCATCTTATGAGACAAAAGCCAATACACACACACACGCACGCACACACACACACACACACACACACAATTACAGGCCAATATCCCTGATGAATGTAGATGGAAAATTCTCAACAAAATAGCAAAACAAGTCAAAGTGCCTATCAAACAGATAATACACTGTGACTAAGTAAGCTTGAGCCGAGGGATAAACAAATGGTTCAATAAATACAACAGATAAATGTGATGCATCACTTCAATAGAATGAAGGATGAAAATCGTAGGACCATTGTAATGAATTAACATCTGGTGATCAACTTATAATATCCAGTAAACTGACTCATCATGGTGCTTGGTATGGAGAGCTCTCCTGAGAATCACTGCCAATGAATGAAAAAGGAACTGGAGGGAATATGGTGAACAGTTGCTTCTCCTGGAGAAGGTTGTTATTCTGGCTTTCCTAATGTGGACTTGTCTGTTCTCATCATTTGAGGAGCTTAGAACCTGATCCTGAGGATGGCTGCATTTCACTTTGGGGAAGTGTTGCTTCCTAGATCTAATGCAAATCTCTTAGCCTGTTAGCACAGATACTTCATCCTGCTGGTACAGACTTCCTATCTTCCGCCACTGGCCTTGGGCCTTCTTACTGTAGATGCATGCCACGGACTTGCTTGAGACATTGCCATGGACTCAAGGGCTCAGCTTGACCTGTAGAGGACCTTGCCAAGGGATCCAGGCCCTCAACTGGACTTTTTTGGGTCTCTAGTGTGTAGAAAGATTCCCTGTACTCTTTTGCATTTCACTCTTTAGATGAATATTATAAAATAATCCTATAAATTATATGTCCTATACAAAATTGTTTCTTTTATAAACCATGACTATAACAACTGTCTCAACTGATGTAGAAAAAGCATGCAATAAAATTCACTACTCCTTCAGGACTCTCAATAAATTAGATATGGAAAGAACTTAACCTCCAGACAGAAAAGACTATGTATGAAAAACCCTTAGCTAATCAGAAGAAGTTGTCCTTTCTTTAATCCCTGGCACCATATGTCTCACCATCCTCATCCCCAAGCACCCTGAGCAGGCCACTGAAACTGGGTGTGGTAGTGCACACCTGTAATCCCAGTGCTGGGGAAGCTGGAAAAAGGAGGATCAGTATAAGTCTGAGCTGCATAGTGAGACCCTGTACCAATTAGACAAGAAGGAGGAGGAGAAGGAGGCTTAGAGGGGGCAGAAGGAGGAGAAAAAGAAGAGGAAGAGGGAGAAGGAGAAGGAGGAGGAAGAGGAGAAGAGGTCAGTCTATCTGCAACAACAAAGCAAAGATGTGCTTTTAGCCTTTTTACTCAACGTAATAAATACCTAGATAGAACAATTATATAAGAGAGAGGATAGCAACACAATAACAGAGGGTGTGCAACTATACCTGATTACAAGTAGCATAGTATCATGTAGAGGAAAACTTAAAATTTTACACACACACAAACAAATGAAACTATTATAAGGCAAACAAATTCAACACATTTTCAAGACATAAAATGAACATACAGAGGTCAATATCTTTTTCACACATCAGTAATAATGTATCTAAAAAGGAAACCAAGAAAGCAATTCCATTTTAATAGCTTAAAAAATCTAGAAATAAATTTATCAATGAAATAATATGCTTAACTTCAAAATTACAGGGCTGACCAAATAGCTCAGTGGATTAAAGTGCCTGCAAGCAGCCACAGGGGCTAGGGTTAGATCCTCAAGCCTGCCAGGCCGACCCCACCTCCAGGGTATGCTGAGAAGGCGATGGACACTCATGGTGGTACACCCTGCAATCCCAGATCTTGAGAAGCTATAAATGGGCAGATCACTAGGAGTCTGATCTAGTAGTGAGACCCTGCATACCTGTAGACTCTTCCCTGAAATACAAAAAAAAAAAAAAAAAAAATAGAACTATAAAACATTGATTAAAGAAATTGGTACACACAAAAATAAAATTATTCTCTATACTGATTGATTGGAAGAAATATTATTAAAATATGCATACTCCTCAAAACAATTCTATAAATTCAGTGCAATCTTTAGTAAACTTCTAATGACATATTTTACAGAACTAGAAAAGACAATTATAAAATTCAAATGGAACCATAGAAGATCCTTAATATAGTGAATAATCATGCTCAAAATGGCAGAACCTTTATGCTTACATCAGAACATACCACAAAGCTATGGTCACCAAAACAGCATTGTACTGGCAATGAAAACAGAAATACAGACCAATGGAACAGAATGCAGAACCTGGAAATAAATTCATATATCTCCAGCCACTTGATTTTCAATAAGGAATACATTAATGAAAGGAAGGTCTCAATAAATAGTTAGGGAACACTGTATAGTCTGGACTCCTGTCATGGTATGGAAAAATTACCATATACAAATATCAATTGAGAATGGATGAGAGACTTAAATATAAAACGAAAATTGATGAAGCCACAAGCAGAAAACACAAGACCAGTTATTTAAGACTTTGGTTCAAATGATTATTTTTACATGACCACAAAATCTCAGGAAACAAAACTTAAAAGAGGCAAACAGTATTACATTAAACCAAAAATCATTTGCAAAGCAAAAGTAGCAATCAACAGAATGCAAAGCCATTCTACAGAATGCAAACCACTCCTATTGCAAAGGATTAATACTCTAAACACATATGAAATGCAATTCAACAGCACAAAAGACCCCAATTTAAAGCTGAGCAAATAACCTGAAAATAAATGCCACTAAAAAGACACACAAATAGCTGAAAAAATATTTATAATTATCAACATTACTGACCATCAAGGAGATGCAAATCAAAATCATAATGAGATATCATTTCACTCTGGTTAATCATCAAAAGAACAAAAATAAATGCTGGCAACATTGAATAGAAAGATATGTAAACTGTTGGCAAGTATATAAGAAATCATAGAAATATATAAAAGTTCCTCAGAAAAATTAGAGAACTACATGTAATTCAGTAGTCCTAGTACCAAGCGTATCTATCCAAAGGAAAAGAAATCAGTAGAGAAGAGATGCCTTCATTCCTATGTTTATTTGTGATATTATTCACAATAGATAAGGTATAAAATCAAAGTAGGCATCTGCTGATGCATGAACAGCTACATAGAATATGATGAATGTACACAATGGAATACTATTCAACCATAAACCAATGAAATACTATCACTTGTGGCCACCTGAAAGGAACTGAACATTATGTTAAATGGAGTCAGATACAGAGAGACAAATACACATGATCTCACATATGTATGGAAAATAAAAAAGTTCATCTTCTGCCAGTGGAGAGTAAAATAGTCCCTAGGGTCTTGCATGAATGCAGGAGGAGGTTGGAGCAAAGATGGTTAATGGGTACAGAGTAAAGCTAGATGGGGAGAACATTTTTAAGGTTGTGTTGCACAGTAGATAACAACATTTGATTATGTATTACAAAAGAGCCAAAAGAAGGGATTTTGATGTTCCCAATACAAAGAAATGCTTTATTCTTAAGGGGGAGGTATCTGATCTTTATATATCTTATACATGTTTTGAAATAAATCCCATAAATATGTGCAATTATTTTATGTTAATTAGAAATCCATTTTTTTTTAAATAAAGCAATCAAAGACTAAAGCTAATGTGTGTCAGTCTTCGGCACAGTCCAGGGTGATGGGAAGAAAGTACAGCTCCAAATGCCAAGGGATCAAATAAATATTTTCTATATGAAATTTAATTTAGCAATGTTATGGCAAGATATTGGGAAAATTATGCAGGGGCCATAAAGAGCAGAGGAGTACGGAGAGAACAAAAGTAACTGGGCACATTATTTATGGTGTTCTTTTGGTTTAACCTACAAAAATCTCTTTAT
>PVKA01003037.1:16341-115522 GCA_004027165.1 Ctenomys sociabilis
TTTTTTTTTTTTTTTTTTTTTTTTTTTTTTTTTTTTTTTTTTTTTTTTTTTTTTGGCAGAACCGTGGATTGAAATAAGGCCCTTGCGCTTGCCAGGGAAGTGCTTATTCTACTGAGCCATCTCCCCGGTCCCTTCTTTTCTTTTTTTCTCTATTTTTTCTGTAGTGTGGATAGAATCCAGGGCTTTCCCATTGAGCTACATTCCTCTGGCCTTTTTGCACTTTTTGAGACAGAGCCTCACTAAATTCTTAGGTGGCTTAGGTTGGGCTGGAAATTGCAATCCTTCTGGCTCAAACTTCCAGAGTACTTGCAGTAACCTCTTCCTGACTAATCTGGATCCTGCAGGCTCAGCATAGCACTTCTATTTTCTGAACATCCAATAGAAACTAATTATTTTGACTAGATTAAATTATGATCTTGTGTTGCCAAGAATCAGGTTCTTCTAAATATAAAATTTATTTATCTCTGCTCTCCATACAACTTAAAAACTAAAAACTGATTGCCCAGTTTCAGCCAAAGCAAAGTCTGTCATTTCACAGCTTTATTATCTTTATTGTGAGGCTCTTCCACCCTGCTGCACAGGCAGTTAAAAGATGAGCATCAGCACAGAACTGTGCAGCAAGGATATGTGGCGCTGAAGCCTGGTCAGTGCTCCTCAGCACTGAGCCTGATTTTCTTATCTGTCCAAATTATGTAAAATTCATCAATTCTTTGAGATAACTCTGAGATATTGTTTCCTTCAGTTAAGAAAAATGATTCAAAGGAAAAGAACTGATCTTGCAATATTATTAGGGTGTAAAAATGTGAGAAGAATCCAGAGCGATTATAGAATTCCTCATTCTCCTCCTTACTGCCTTTCTGTTTGATTCATGGATGATCTCTATGCTTTTCATAGTGAAAAGGAAAAGAAGTCTTGCAGGTATAAATGAACAGGATTTCCTTTAGATTCCATGAGACTCGGGGCCAGGGAGACTGCTGCTCCGTAACCATGTTACACAAAGCATCTCCCAGCACACTTTTAGCTATGCCCAATGAATACAGATTTTATTAGCATCTTGTCAATCCCAGAATTATCACCACCTTTCCAATAAATAGCACCATTTTGTCTCCATTCCTCTCCACCTTGCTTGCAGTCTCATACAGAGCAATGCCCACAGACAGAATGTAGGTATTCTCTGTATGCAGCCACAGCCCTCATTTCAAGTCTCCTATATATTTGAGTTTAGTTATGTATCTTCTGTGTGTGTGTGTGTGTATGTGTGTGTGTGTGTATGTCTGTGTCCAGATTTCAAAACAGCAGTATTGATGACTGACATCCTTTATGACTGAAGATCAAAAGGTAAGGCAAAGACGTCATGAGCAAAGTTTTGGTATTATTAATGTAGCCATACACCACAATCTTAACCCTTAAAGATACAACCACCAAATGGGCTAGAAAGATAGCTCAGCAGTCTAAGCACCTGCCTGGCAAGCACAAGGACCTCTGTATGATCCTGGTATTGCATGCCATGCCAGCCCTGAAACTCCAGACACAACTGGCCACTGAAACCAGGCATGGTGGTGCATACCTGTGATTCCAGCATTGAAGAGTTTAAAACAGGATGGTCACTAGGAATCCCACCTGTATAGTGACCACCACAGACAGGCAGGTAGGTATCAGAGGAGTTTATCTCAAATCCCTAAGGAATATCTGTGAATGCAAGCAATAGAAAGACCCTTCTTCCAGAGAACTTATTTTCCCATGGAGGAAAATAGACAATAAATATATGTAAACTAAATAAGTTCAATATATTTCTGTTGTAATGTAAAGATTATTAGAGTAAACACAGCTGAACAAAGGAGGCTAAAAGATGAAAAAGCAT
This sequence comes from Ctenomys sociabilis, assembly GCA_004027165.1. Classification (NCBI taxonomy): domain Eukaryota; kingdom Metazoa; phylum Chordata; class Mammalia; order Rodentia; family Ctenomyidae; genus Ctenomys; species Ctenomys sociabilis. Next base: position 18,203 of record PVKA01003037.1, read on the forward strand.
TGAACACATTCATATTTCCTTTTAAAAAATTTTACTTATTTACTCATGTATTGGATACAGGGTCTCACTACACTATACAGTGAGACCCACATGGGATGAGGCACTAGGGCTATAACTCAGGTCTGTCCACGTGCCGGGCAGGTGCTTAGATTGCTGAGCTGTCTCTCCAGCCCTCAAATACGTTCTTAAAGAATTATGAGGAGAATTCCAGTGAGTATAAGTGTAAAGATATTGTAGGTAGCATGAAACCCTTGCCAGTGTGTGAGTGGTGCACAAGCTGAACAACCTCTAAGAGCACTTTCTAAGAGGAAGAGAGTGGCAGCTACAGATTTCTTGGCTCAGGAGACCCTAGCAGGTTTGTGAGAAAGGGACTCATGAGAACTGGAGCAAAGAGAGCAAAACAACGAGCACAGAGGAGAGGGTGAGAGAAAGAATGCTGCACAGACCATCAAGGCTCCCTTTTGTTCCTCCCCATGATTCATTTTATGTGAACCTTAAATAGGTGGAAGCCATGTGCGAAGCTAGAGGTTAGCTATTGGGTTCTGACTTGAATTTTGACTTCTACACAAATGACTCCCAAAGGCCACTGAAACCAGGCATGGTGGCAGGAACTAGATGCATCATTTTGGATCCTAAAGAAGCTTTGGGAGTCCTGCCTCTGTCAAATACAGGAAATGGAACTCTGGGTCTTTTTTTCATTGTGTTTCAAAAATATCCAATGCAGAAAAATGGTTATCACAGTTGAACAAGGTAGCGCATTCACTGTAGTCCAGTTACCTTTGGATAAGAACATTGGATCTTACTAGTACAAAAGGACCCCCCAAAAATGTACAAAATTTCGCCAGAAAAAAATTGGTAGCCTGTGATGGGAGCCTGAAAATGCTCTTGGAAATTGTCAAGCAACAAATATTCTATTCTTTTTTTTTTTTTTTTGGCCCATTTGGTCAATATGGAGACACTTCTTTCTGCACCAAAAAAATATGAAATGAATATATGTGATTGTCTCTTCCAGGAAAATCTAATATACAGAATCACAAACAGGCCACTGTTCACACCTAGGCCATAGTTTTCAACTCCCTGTCTAGAAGACCCCTTTCCAATTGTACATTTGTGGGACAACAAAAGTAATGTTTGTCAGTGCTACACATACAGTGGACCAGAGAATCATACGACAACTGAACCCATGACATATGACTAGTGTTGCTCTAAGGTTGTACATTTGCAATTTTATTTCATTTCAATTCATCTTCATTTAAATAACAATAACTACATAAGACTAATGATTACTGCATTGAATACATCTAGTCTGAAGGATAATAGAGAAAATACATGCCTAGTAAAATATAAAGACTGCATTAAAAATGTCAGAATCATATTGACACAGAAAGCTAGTACTAATTAAGAGTCTAACTGATGTCTGTAAGAACAAAGCACCATTTGAAATCCATCTTAAAAATTAGTTAATGTGCTAATGTCCCTTATAATCTTGAATGAGGAATTAAAATAGAAATAATCAACACCACAATATATTTCTCAGAGCAGCAATGTTCTATAATTGAAAGGTATTTCATACTTAGAACCACTTCTTTAACAGTCCACTATTTTCTAACAGTACTATGGCATAAAGGAATAAGTTTAGAACTATAATGAACTGAGTTAAAGCTTCATTTTCCATTTTACTTCTCATGAAGGTTAGATAAGTTTTGGATTTTTAAAAAAATTTAACATTTCTAACAGCATTTTCCTCATCTTTAAGATGTCCAAAATAAAAGACAAATAAAAGGAAATATGGAGATAGATTAGATCTTTTTCAAAAGAAGAAGGGACCAAGAGATGGATAGAGATGGGAAGGGATTGAAAAAAGAGTTAAAGTGTTATGCATACCTGTCAAGGAATGGAAGTGCTCTGGACTGAAACCATGGGCTAAAGAACAATAAAATTGTAGAATTCATACTGAGCTCTTAGATATTTTGTAAAAAATGAAAATGACTCAATGACATAATTTACAATGATGTCAAAATGTGAGATCCAGTAATTGGGTTATCATTTAGTTATTATCATTGTATTTATTTTTAATGGAAAAAACAAAACAAAGTTTCAAAACAAAATAGGAAAATATAGTTGATACATTATATATTGTTATATTTAAAGTCGTTATTTTAAGTACAAGAGTTGTGCAGAAAAATTATTCAAACAATATAATGAAAAACATTTGTTTTCAATGAACTAAGAGAAACTAGCAGTATAACTATTTTATATTCTTTTTTCCTTTATTCTTCCTGTCTCTCCCTTCCCCATACCAGTTCCTCTCTCCTTCTAAATAATTTCTTCCCATTGCACAGTATAGTTTGTACATTTTGAACTTTATTTATCCTTTCAGTTTCTCACACCCAAGAGATAAAATGACATTTAGGTATGTGAGCGTGGTTTATTTCACTTATAAATATGGTGTCGGGTCGCATCCATCTACCTACAAAAGTCTCAACTTCATCTTTCTTTAGGACTGAGAGATACTCTTTTCTATAAAAGGACCTCCTCTTTCTTACCCATCCCTCTGTTGATGACAATTTGTGTTATTTCCAAGATTTAGTATTACAAATTGTTGTGGAATAAAATGGGTACACAAATATCACTGTGGAATAATGCTTTTGTTTATGTATTCTTATTAATAATTTTCATGCCAGCCCGACCCCTGTGGCTCACTGAGATGGCAAGTGAGACTGGGCATGGTGGCACACACCTCTACTCTCAGCTCTTGGGAGACTGTAAACAGGCAGATTGCTATGAGTCTGATCTAATAGTGAGACCCTGAACACCCTGTAGACCCCTCCCTACATATCAAAATAATAATAATAATATGTATTTTGCTTTTAAAGAAAATAAAAATAGTACAAAATGAATTATAAATGATACAGAATTTTGCTAAACAAGATGATAGGAATTCAACAATGGTTGAATTACATATTTTTGTCTTCAAATTAGTTGTTCAGATTACCAGATAAAAGCATGAAAAATTGATTAAATAAATAAAAGATAAAAATAGAATGAAAAAGTTAAGCTCAAACTATTCCTTTTAATAAATAAGTAGAAAACAGCAGTACTATTATTCAAGCTATCCTATGTATATACATATACATTTTTCCCTCTTTCTTTCCTTTCTCCTTTCCTTCAGCCTAGTGGTTCCTTCCTCTTGAAGAGCTTCTGTTCCTCTTCACAGTATCTATTGTACCTTTCCTATCTTATTTACTCTTTCAGGTTCTTACATTGGGGAGACAATACAACATTTGTACATGTAGGTCTGATTCACTTCACTTATTTATTTTCACTTATCATCTCTAGTTGTATTCATTTACTCATAAAAGCCTCCAGTTTATCTTTATAGCTGAGTAATATTACATTGTATAAAAATATGCCACTTTTATCCAACCCTCAATTGATTGGCATTTCAATTTTTTCAGAGATTTAGCTGAATTTAGATGTTTTTATTTCTTCCTGGAATATACCTAGAAGTGAAATAGTTGGGTTGAACAGGACCTCTAATCCCAGTTTTTTTGTTTGTTTGTTTCGCTTTTTTATGGGATTTTTTTCCTGTATTTTAGGGAAGGGTCTACAGGATGTTCAGGGTCTCACTACTAGATCAGACTCATAGTGATTCTCCTGTTTACAGCCTCCCAAGGGCTGAGATTACAGAAGTGCACCACCACAGTAAGTTTCAATTGCCATCTCAGTATGCTTTGGGGGCAGGGCCAGAATGGCAGGCCTAGGGATAGAACCCCAGCCCCTCCACCTGTTTGCAGGTGCTTTAATCTACTGAGCTATTTAGGCAGGCCTAATCCCAGTTTTTTAAGAATCTCCATACTGAGTTCCATAGTGGTTACACAGGTCTGCATGCCCACCAAGTGTAGAATAAGATAGCTTTTTCACCGAAGCCTCTCAAGCATTTATTAGTTGATTTCTTGATGACAGCCATGCTTTCTGGAGTGAAACAGAATCGGTTTTGTTTCAATTTGCATTTGTCCAATGACCAATAGTATACAACCTTTTTCATACATCTATTTTCCGTTTGTATTTGTCAATCAGAGAAGTATGTATTCATCTCAGATGCTCAATATTTACATTGGGTCTTTGAATTCAGAGGGTCTGATTTCTTTCAGTTCTTTATATGGTCTCATACAAGTCCTTTTCCTTTTTCTTTCTCTTTTTTTTTTTTTTTTTTTTTTTTTTTTTTTTTTTTTTTTTTTTTTTTTTTTTTTTTTTTTTTTTTTTTTTTTTTTTTTTTTTTTTTTTTTTTTTTTTTTTTTTTTTTTTTTTTTTTTTTTTTTTTTTTTTTTTTTTTGTGGCCAGCTCAGCCCACCCTCGGGTATGGGCTGGCACTACATGAGGTGCTGGGGATCAAATTGCAATTGTTTTGCTTGCCTCAGCTTGCCTAACAGATGCTTTAGACTGCTGAGCTATCTCGCCAGCCACTATCAGTGCTTTTTCTGAGGGATAACTGGCTAAAAGTTTTCCCACCCTTTGGGCTGTTTTTGCATTCTGTGATTTCTTTTATTGTTCAGAAACTTTTGATAAAATGAGATCCCAGCTGTTGGTTCTTTCTACTATTTCCCATGCAAGCTGGGATTTGTTCATGAAGTCTCTGCTTATATCGATATCTTCAAGTTGTTCACCTATTTTCTTTTCCAGTGGATCTAGTGTTTGTGTTTTCATATTTAGATCTTTGAACCATTTCTAATTTAGTTTAGTGCATGGTGATAGGCATGCAACCAGTTTAGTCTTTGCCATGTGGAAAGCCATGTTTTCCAGCACCATCAAAGAGGCTATCTTTTTTTGAGTGAACAAAAACAAAATACCATTAGCATACCTCAAAGAACTACAGAAAACATTCCTTTTCCAATTCTTTCTCTTCTTTCTTGTTCTCCTCTTCATCTTTCTATTCATCCCCCTTTCTCTTCTTCTCTTCCTTGTGCTTCACTTTCTCTTTCTTTTATCTATACTTTGTATTAAACCTAAGGGTATTACACTGAACTGCATTCCTAAATCTTTTTACTTTTTAATTTTTAAATAGGGCTTCCAATAGGTTGCTCAGGTTGCTCTCAAACTTGTGATCTTCCTGTCTCAGCCTTCTAGATGGCTGAAATGATAGAAGTGAGACACCACACCTCATTTATCATCTTTTTTCTTAATGGGGAAATATTTTCCTGTGACCTATTAAGATATCTTTCCCAAGACCATCACTTCTGAATGGTAGGACAAAATTCTGAAGGCTCAGTACCATGTACACATATTCCACTGCACTTTCACTACCTGTTATGAATATCTTTCTCAAGAAAACTTAATGAAATGTTAGAAATACCACTTCTAGATTCAACTTAGCATCTTGGTTGATTGACATCTCAGCTTCCAAACATCTTAGCCATATTCAGTGTAATGGGCCTTCCTCCCAGTAGTCAATTATAGTTTCTAGTCAGGTTTTGAGTTTTGACATGAAATCTGTTCCAATTTCAAGTCAGTTTTTAAATAATTTTTGCAAGATATATCCATCTGTGTAATCATTAATCAGTGCCACAGTCTACGGCAATGAATCTTGTCATTTAGAAGCAGTATGTACAGCAAGTAAATGTGATAATACATAGGGCTTTATATTTTAAACCTTCTTTGACATGGAAGTTCTGTCCTTTCTAATAGCTTATGTTTGATTTATATTTTCAAAAGAAAGCAATACATTATTTCCAATGTAGTGATTACAATTCAAGCCATCTTTAACTCTGCTTTGCTTTTTAACCTCAAAACTACAGGAAAGCAAAAGCAATGTGATAACCTCTTACTTCTCATAGAAAAGGAATAAAATGGTCTAAGTAGGGTTTTTCTTTTTTTTTTTTTTTTTTTTTTTTTTTTTTTTTTTTTTTTTTTTTTTTTTTTTTTTTTTTTTTTTTTTTTTTTTTTTTTTTGATAGGGTCTCACTATGCAACCCACATTCATAGTGATCTTCCTACTTTCTGCCTCCCTATGGCTGGGATTACAGACATGCACCACCATCTGACTGTTTTCTTCCTTTATATTATAACAGATTGCAGATTAGCAATGACAAACTGTTGAAAGTTCAAAGACACAATTTTTAGTATTTGGCTTATTCTATCTCCTCATTCTACTCACTGTAAAATTTCTTCTCTAAGTAGGATTTTCCAATCCTTTTTGTATTGTACCCCTGGTTATATATGATAAGGAGCATACTTGTTGGCTATAACACACTGAGGATACTTCCCATTACAATGACAAACTGCAGGCAGAAGCAGAAGTTTCCTGGCTCAGCGATCAAATCAAACGAATCAGACATTTCTTTCCAAACCCGAACCCTTCATTATGCAACATTGACCCAATATTCTTTATCTTCTTTTTCTGGGATTGGAGGTTGTGAACACACCTACCAGATCACTTGGAAGAAATACAGACAAGAAAAGTCAAAGCAACAAAAGGAGAATATCAGTGGGACCTTTTTCTCCCTTCAGTTGAACTTGGTATCTTACATGTGATCCTAAATCAGTCTCAGCTTCCAAAGATCTTAGCCATATTCAAAGTTATTAGTGCATATATATAATTATACATTTTTTCTATTCACATCAAAGAGAATTTTAGAGATGTAGAACACGAACATGGAAGGAATTGGGAAATGTTAGTTAGTTTCTTGTTTCATTCATTTGTTCATTATAGATAGCCAAACTGAGCTCCAAAATTCCTTACCAAAAATTTAATGTGAAACAATAAAAAAACTGACCTTAGTATCCATGTCTTTAGTTCAGCACTTGCACTACTCCATGTAGAGCTCCCTTTAGATATAATAATCTCTATACATAAACCAGAACATTTAACTCTTTATTTCAATGGAAGAAACACAATTTTCTAGGTCCTTTTTGTGTGAGTCTCTTCCTCCTGGAATTCTATACTTTTAGGACATTAAATGTACACATTAAATAAATTCACAATAATGTGAAATCACAGAATGTTCATTTTTTCCTTAGTGACTACTTGTAGGTCTCACCATGCACTTTCTGTTTCTTTCACACATGTTCACTTGTCACTTGTTCTTTTTATTAGGGCACATTTTTATTTTTTAAGCAAAATAAAGAATAATAAAAAAATTAGAAATGTTATAGAATTTCACCAAGGAAAGTGGTAGGAATTTACCAATGGTTGTTATATTGTGTCTTCAAATTAGTTGTTTACCAGACATAAGAAAGTAAATTTGGTTAAAAAAATTAAATAAATAAAAATGAAGATGAGTAAAACAGTAATTTAAGCATGAATTGTTCCTCACAATAGACCAGCAAAAATCAGCAGCACATTAACTGAATTATCCAATCTGTATACATGAATATTTTACCTTCCTTCTTTCTTTTGTTTTCTCCCTTCCCTCGTCCCAGTTGCTCCTTCTCTTTGAATTGTTTCTTTCCCTTTTACTCAATTCCTTTAAAGCTTGACTAAAGAATCTGACCTTTACTGCCAGCCAGACAGCTCAACAGACGAAAGTTGCTGTTCAGGCACATGCAGCGAGGTGGTGTGCACTGTAAATCCAGTGCTTGGGAGGCTGAAAACAAGAGAATTACTACAAGTCCAATCTATGTAGTGAGATCCTGTACCAAATACATTGAAAAGAAAGAATATCCAACATTTTTTGACTTCCCCTTAGAGTCAGCGTTAGATGGTTTAGCCCTTAAAGCTGCATTGATTTTGTACATATGAACTTTAGGACTCCCAAAAAGTTCATATTTAATATTTACCTGGAAAGGAAAGGAACCAAAGACATATAGTTTGGGGGCCCTGAGTGTGCATGTGCGTGTGTGTGTGTGTGTGTGTGTGTGTGTGTGTGTGTGTGTGTGTGATGATAGGCACAGCCTTCTCAATTACAAATAAATTTGAAGATAGAATTGATATTTGTTGATTTTTTTTATATTTGTTGATTTTGAAGGGTGGCTATGACTTCTCAAATTACTCTGAAATTTTTCTAGTAATATCAATTACTTGATCAATATCCAAGTCTATTCTACGTTTGAATGCTAGTACTTCATCAGATTGCTTGTCCTCAGTAGACTATAGTACATTTAGCTAAGCCAGTAATCTTCACAGACATGGATGCGTAATTTATATTATAGTTTAAGAGGCTTTTTTACCTCTTCTAATGATTAAGAATAAAACTTTAAAGGAAAGTCTCTCCGTGGGGTGTCTAGCATTGCTTAGGAATGAATAATCTGTGGCTGCCAGAAAACATTACTAGATTATCAGTTAGAATTTCCCTTTGCTCCTTGGTTTCATCTCATCAAGCATCTTTTTAATTTCTGCAGACCACACCAGACTATTGTTCTCCCCCTTGGCTATCTCCATACTTTTCAAAGTTGGCAAGCTTCTGATTTTGATTGATCCCCCCTCTGCTTCTTCCCAAGTGCTAACTTGTACCTTCAATGGATCATGTCTCTTGTTCTCTGAGATTCAATCAATGAAGACTACAAAGGCTAAAGAAGTATCTAACAATCGCTCTACCCCTCCCTTCACAGATTATTTTAATTTATCAGTTTCTTTCCAAAACTACCATATACCTTAATTAAATTACTACAATTCTTTTGAGGGTTATGAATAAAACTTCATTTGTTTTCTGTATTAGCATTCAATCTGCTTTTGTTAATTGTGTAAATTGTCCCTATAGGCAGAAAAGCAATATAATTCAAATGAAGCAGGGCCTTTTGTTAAGGATAGTCAATTTGATTAACATCACCATCAATATGATGAATGGAAGCATTTTGGAACAAGTTGCCCAGTAACTTGAAATTGACAACATAATATGTGTGCTATTAGCACTAGAACAATACATTCAACAATAAATTATAGCATTTCTTTAGGATGCTCCTTAGTTTAACATAAAATAATGATTCTTGCATTTTCATAATATTCATTCCTGGATTCAGTGCTTATAAATAGACTATCATCTTGGTGCTTAAATGATGTGGAAATAAGTGGACTTCCTCAAAGCTGAACGAATGCAACAGTAATTCAGGGATCTGGATTCAGGGATTAGAGTGATTAAAATTGATTACCTTTCTATAGTTAACATAATGTAGTTAATAAGGAAGGATTTATTGCAGATATAAGTAAATGTTCATGGGAACCACTTTAAATACAAACCACTAAATTGCAAATTCCAACTATAAACTTTCCTTGTGCCAACATTCATCAGGGGATAAATATCTGATTAACAAATTTCCTATGATAAGGTAAATTAAAGAAAATGCACCTTGTGATTGGATTAAGAGTAATTTAAAAATAAGCATTCTTTCAAAAGGCTAATTCTAATTAATGAATCCCTTACCGATTCTAGAACTAATATTCTAGATCTTAAGAAAGCAGCAAACATTTATTGTGTGGTCTGGTGTTTTATGAGTTTGTGTGTGTGTGTGTGTGTGTGTGTGTGTGTGTGTGTGTGTGTAGTGTATTTATTGCTCTTCTGTTGTTGGTGGTTGTTTTTGCAGTTGTTCACTGGGAAAGAGAAGGTAATTTATGCAAAGTCCTATCCAGTGGAGCATTAGTAAAAGGAAAAACCAAGACAGAAAAATATATTGTGAAGTATTTATTTACTTGAGAGAAAAATGAAATCAGTATAGCCATGAAACAGAGAAGCAGCAACAACTAAATATAAGCTGTTCTGTATGAAAGAAAACATTCGCGGAAAGAAATATAGAGACTACATAAGAAAGCAAACTACTCATTTCCCAGCCTTCCTACAAAAGGGAAATTGATTTTTAAATTAAAGTCCACATAAATTGTCATCAAGTTATCAGTGAATAGCTGCTCCTCATCCAAACTCCCTTAAATCCCCTAGTTGCTAAGGTATCCCAGTTTCTTTTGTAACATTTTAATATCATTATTTTCCATTTATCACTCCCAAGGACTTATTATTGGGCTTCTTGAAGCAGTGACTCCAGATTTCTCTTTTGATAAACTTGAATGGGAAAACAGAGGATAGAGAACTTATTTTCACAAAATCTAGAACTAATCTAATTTTAAAACCAAGATATTTGTTGTAGATTAGAAAGATGATTCCAGGCTCTAAATCTTGGCGGTACATGAAACTTTGAGGAGAAGGTGAATTGCAAATGCAGAATAAACACCTTCAGAGAAAACAGAAAATTTAAACATTCTTTGAAAAAAGGAAGATTAAAAGAGTGTAAATCAAAATCTCATCTCTCTCGTCTCATCAGTTTTCTCAATCCCTTTTTCACCCGGTGTGTTCAGTGGAGGCTAGAGTGTACAGTCTTAGTTACATTTTTGTTGCTCAGATAAAATTCTTGGCACCCAAAGAAGAAAAGGTTTACTTAACTCACAGTATGTGGAGGTGTCAGTTCATACTTGGCTGGATCCAAGGCAGAGAAGAAACAGTCCATGGCAGGCAGAAAGCAGAAGGCAGCACTGGGCAAGCCCTTTCTGTTGCTTGTGTTCTATCCACACTACCTACCCTTGGGGTGAATAGCACTCATCCCCTTAACCCTAATGGTGACTGTGTATCAATTCCAGCATCACCCTCTTGCTGTCAGTACCACACAGCCTAGCTCCAGGGGCCTCTGAAAAGCCCCTCCTATGGCCCTATGACCACATGAAATTTTAGGAGAAAATTTGTGTTGAAGCCTTAAAAGATACAAAGGTCACGAAGATGAAGCTAATAGGTTCCCTTCCACCATAGAATATGCCACGCTTATTTCACTAGGGCTAAGATTAAAGATTAAGATAAAAATGAAAGGCTACCATAAGAAAAAACAGTATAGCTGGAACAAGAAGCAAGAGGAGGGGGACACTTGACGTATGTTCACAGAGGCTCAAAGCAAATTTTAAAATTATAGCTATTGTAAATCAAGTAGATAGCCTTTTTAAGATGAAATAGTGATTCACACAGTTACACACTGGGACACCTACTATATTCTGAGCTAAACAGATTAGCTTTAAAGTTTGTATTGATTTTATATATGAATGTGCTGTAGATACTGTCAATGTACTTTTATGCTATTTTTATAGGTTCTTTTTAAAAATGGGCTTATTAGTTTTAGACACTCTTCAGGGTTGGATATAACTATGTGACTTTCTTTAGCTTTTGAATTTTGGATGTTCTTATAAGAGCAGCACAGATTTTCTCATTAACCAGAGCCATGCACATGCACAGGGATAATTGATAATCCTCAATTATCAATATCCTGTGCCACAGGAATTCATTGGCTATAACTGAAAAACTTACGCTGCTACATCAGAGTCACTCAGAGTGCACAGCCTACATTAGGGCTCCCTCTTCATGTTTTATGGGTTCCCTCCAATTATTGCAGACTCATTTAGAGGATATTTTTCCAACCCTATAAACGATCCATGCTCCCAATATTTATACTCATCCCAAACTTCCAATCCCTGGCAACCACAGATATTTAGTGTATCTATATTTCTGCCTTTTCCAAAGAGTCATGCACAGTAGTTGGAATCATGCAGCGTGTAACTTTTCCTTGTGTGTGTGTGTGTGTGTGTGTGTGTGTGTGTGTGTGTGTGTGTTTTGTTTGTGCGAAGCCTCACTAGGTTTTCAGCCTCACAGGGCTGGGATTACAAACACATGCCACCTGGACATGGCCTCCAGCTCAGCATGCCCTGGAACAGGACCAGTGGGTGTGGTGCTAGGGATCAAACCCCAGCCACTGTGCTTGCCTAAGCAGGTGCTTAGGCCACTGAGTTATCTTGCTGGCCCTCATTTTCTTGACTTAGTATTGTGCTTATAAAGTTCCTCCATTTCATTTCCTAACTTCTTATCTAATTTTTTAGTATTAAATAATGTCTGAGCTTCCTAGGCTGGTCAGATAGCTCATCAGACTGAGCCATAGGGTTTCTGATCCCCCCGGGGTGCTGTGCCAGCCCCCCCACCCCAGGAAGCACTGAGACAGCAATTGAGACTGGACGTGCTGGTGCATGCCTATAATCCCAGAACTTGGGAGGCTAAAAACAAGAGAATCACTACCAGTATCATTTGTATAGTGAGGCCCTGTAAAGACCATGTACTAAATACATTAAAAAGAGAAAGAAAAGAAGAAAGAAAGAAGAGAAAAGTAGCACTAGGTTTCCCAGGCTAGGACAAATTTGCAATCCTCCATCACTCCTAAACTAGATATTTCTGCTTCGGTCTGGGTTTTGGGCCTTGTGTTTCACTGGGATGAACTATGGGGATGGCCTTCAGGCCATGTTTTCCTCAGTCTGGGTGCTGGTCATTTTCTCAGGTCCCTCCCCTCCAAAATATACCTACTGCTAGAACTAATTCCTCCAAGTATCCAATTTCCTTGGGAGCTTTCATGAAAAGGTGAAAAAGCCAGTGACCAGGCATGGGCATCTCCAGGGAGCTGGAAATTAGTACCATGCAGCTCAAACTTAGCCTTGCTGTATGCTGAAGATGCACTTTTATGAATGTATTTTCTATTGCTGCTTTTAGCCACATCATATAATGAGAGGGAGGCCTCATAGTTGTTAATATTTATCTCAAATCATATTTGATAGGATATATATATGTACATATCAGTTGGATCTGGGCCTCTTTATGCCATCCCTGTGCTGACAGAGGCTGCTGTCAAGTTACTTTCCACTGCCAACTGCCATCTGAAGCTGGTGAGCATGTACGCCTGCCTGTACAAGGGCCCTTGCCCATTATCTCGGCAAGAGCCACCTGCCATGAGCAGCGCAGGCTCTCTACAACCCCATCCTGACCCTGCTGCCCTCTCTGGCCCACACCCAGTCCCCATGAAGCCCATACCCCATCCACGGAGAGGGAAGAGTGGCATGCTGCTGACACAATGACGTGAGTCTATCCCAGCTTCAGGTTCTCACAGAGCCCCACCCCCCAGGGCTTCAACTCACAGGGATATTTTTAAAAATGAATTTTTTTAAAGCCAACAAATTCTACATCCTCTCAAAAAAAAAAAATGACCTTGGATTTTGTGACAAAAAAATGGTGGACATGCTAGCTCAGAATCCTCAGGACCAAGTTGTTGCTTAATTTTAACTTATTTTGTTTACTAACTAATACACATGAAAAGTTATGGGGCTCTAGGATGGTCAGGGCCCAAAGGCTCTGGATGGCACTGTGTTAGCAGCCCAGGATTGATATGGGGAGGGATTATGCCACCACTTTCTGTCATTCCAGGGGTAAGTTTGCCTTGGCCAGCTCCATGTGCTACCTTTCTTCCTTATCTCCAGTTCTGTGTCTCTGTGCAATCAGTACTTCTCACTGTGGACATGCAGAAGAACCTGCAGTATAAGTATAATTGACTATATCTTGACTGGGGGCTTGCAAGACCAAGCCAGGCCAGTATCACACATTATTTTCAACAAAACAATAAAAAGGAATACATATATATATATATATATATATATATAATATTTATATATATATATATATTTCAATAATTTGCGGGCCTGAGTTCAATCCCTTTTTATTGTTTTTATTTATTGTTTTATATATATATATAACACAAAGTTTACCTATTTACCTACCTTAGGATGTTCCAATTACTTCAAAACTTGTGCAGTTGGGCAGTTGGGCTGGGGAAAGAGCACAGTAGAATAAGGGCTTGCCTGGTCAGTGAAAGGTCCTGAATTCAATCCCCAATACTGTAAAAAAGAAAATTGTCCAATTATGAATAAAGCTGTGATCAACATTTTGTGCAGCTGGACTGGAGGGTAGGGATATATTATTTTTGTAGCAAGCCCTAACTGGTTTCCATAAAGGTGGTGCCGTCATACATTCTCTCCAACCGTGAATGAGGCTTTCTGCTGTTATCCTCTGTAGCACATCCTTGGTGCTGTCACTGCTCTGAACACTGACTGCTCCCATAAATATGTGCTAGTGTTTCACTATTCTTTAACTTCATATTCCCCTGATGACACAGGACAAGTAGCATATTTTCACATGCTTATTTGCCATCTGTATATCTTTTGGAGTGAGATGATATTTTCTCTTAATTTAAAAACAAATGAAGATGAGCATACTGGCACATGCCCCTAATCCCAGCACTTGAGAAGCTGAGTGGGAGGATTGCTATGAGTTCAAGGCCACCTTACATTACAAAGTCAAAAAAAGAAAAAAATATGTGTTATTTTTTATTTGATTATCAATACTATATAGAAAAGTTATGACTATGCTGGCATATACAAATAAGACACTGTTAACCTGATAATTTTGTGCCTTAATTTTAAATACAGTAACCAAGAAAAAAGCTAAGACTGATTTCATAGGCTGGAGATTGCGATGCTCATTTGCAGAGGCTGGTGATCCTCTCTGCATCAGGAGTCTTTGTATGCTGTCTCGGTGTTTTCATGTTTCTTGAATAAATTTAGGTGATATCTGCATGCAGATACTTAACACTATCCTTAAACAGAGGATTCAGAGCCCATGAGAAAAGAAAAGTAACTATGAAGAAGGAAAAAGAAAAGATTGGATGTGGCTTTCATCCTCCCCCTTCTCCCAGGGCAATATGCTCCTTCCAGTGCTCAAGTAGGTGAAAAGTCCCAAAGTCAGATTCACCCATTTCCACGTCCCATCTTCAGTCTGGGCTCTGTCGCTTTGCCCTGAACCTATGCCCCGGGAAGGACTCCAGGGCAATAACCTTTCCTTTCATTCTCATCAGCACTCTTTCAAGAGCTCCTTGCTGTCAGTGCACTTGCTCATCTCTTTAGTTCAAATGTGTGCCTTACAAAAATATCTACTGACCCTGACCTTTGAAAAGAGCAAAAGAAGTTTTTAGGTGGAGCTAACAGGGAGGAGATGAAAGGCTCGGAAATCTCTACGGAACCCAAGGATACTAAAATTTCTCAAGGTTCATCTCTTCCCTCTGTTTGCCAAATCACTGTGCTTCTCTAACAACTAGAGCTAGTAAATCTGCAGCACATGTAAGAAAGGGAAAGAGCCCTCAAAGTGTAAATTATAGCCTATAAGTGGGCAAAGAAAACTTGGCATCTTTCAACCTAACTTTCCTTGGCAGAAATAGCCTTTCAGAATTCTCTTTGAATGAGTACACACCTTGTGGCAGGCTTCTTGTGATTCAAACCCCTTTGTTCAGGAAGGATTATTTAAGCTCCCCAGTTTAGCTTTATAACACAATTTTTAGAAAGCTTTTTATTTTTTCATTTTCTTTTACTCTATGACAAGTTTTTCTCCCTAATACTACATCACTTTCCCAGGAATTGTACTAGCTCCAATGATGTATTTATGACTGCCTTTACACCTAAATTATTTAAACTTATTACAGAGAGAAAGACAAAGAGAGAGAGGGAGAGATCAAATATATATTAAATAATTGCTTAACTACCTTTCTGTTGAAGATCAGTGCAGGACTTTTGATACAATATTTAATTAACAGCAATAAAGCTGAATATAGCTCACTTTCAAAAACTGGAAATACACATACGAGAGGAAACTTTCATCTCTTCATTATCTTATTCGTGTGTGTTTTTTAATTAAATATCCCCTGGTCCTGGTGATACTGCAGATGTTTAACACAAAACCTGCTCATTAGAAATGCTTTACACTTATCACATCTTGAAGATGGCCTTATCAGCCTTTTCTTTCAACCACATGTCTCAGATTAATATGCATTGTGAGAGAACTTATTTGACAGGTTCAGAAGGGCTGAACAGCCAAAAGATAACATTAGGAATTCTACTAGAATTAGGAAAAAGAAGCAGAGTAGCTGTGCTAAGTCGAAGTCAATAGTTTAGGTTGAATGAGTACACATGCTATTATCTCACTGGCACATAAAAGAGGAAGGGAAAAGATAAGAGAGCTATATCTCCCACCTGTTGGCACCTCTGTAGTTTTACTCTAATCCTCCTATCTCCCTATGCCCTTCATGAGGGCTTATTCACTCAGCTCTAGTGGGCCCACTGAGCTTGGCCATTTTAGATGACTGCTAATGAGACAGGAATCCTCTCATTTTAAGGTCCATAACAACACCAATTCAAAATCTGCATAGAGGCCCCATTTTAGTTCTTCATGGACAGGTGGCAAACCATTTTCCCCCTAGGTCTGGGTTGTCTCACTCACTAGATAGCTCCATCTGTCTCTACTGCAGAGCTACTGGCAAAGAGCAGGATCATCATGAAGAGACCAGTGAGAGGTCAGGGAGATGGCTCAGTGGAATAAGTACTTCCCTGGCAAGCACAAGGGCCTGAGTTCAATCCCTGGTTCCATCAAAAAAAAAGAGAGAGAGAGAGAGGAAGACCAGTGAGATGAGATGTGGGGGCTTCTGCTAGTCATAGCCACTCTGCATGTGTCACTCCCTTCTCCAGACTTGCAAGAAAAAACCCTCGAATCAACTTCCCACACATACTCATCTTCCCACTACCCTATTTTCAAGTTTTCTCTCTGCACAGAAATGTTCAGACATCAGAGGAAAGACTGGACCAAGTTTCTAAGAATAAAGCAGACAACAAAGACAGGAGTGGTCAGTGAAAACTCAAGCCAGAAACACCATTTGCAAAACATTATTTTCCTTCAAAACACTTGGACATTGGTGCTTGCCAAAGAGCAAAACTTTCTTTGTTCTTATGAAAAGTTCAAGTTAAAAACAAAAATGCTTATTAGAAGAGGAAATGTGGTACATTTGATGCTTGGGAGGAAAGGACACCAGCCTTCTCTTAGATATACTACAACTGACATTGCATTAAAAATTTGCTTTGGTTTTAAGGGCCTATGTTCCTTTCTTATTTCCACATATCAATCCCAAGACTAAAATGCAGTCTTCATGGTCATTTTTCTTTAGTTTGATTATGTTTTCCTCATTTAAGGAGAGTTATTTCCATTTGAAATGGGAACACAAAAATGTGTTTCATCAGTATGCAAGGGGTGGTGAAATGAAGAGGCAGAAGGTAGGTAAACACAAACTATAGAACACTTCCAATAAGAAGTATTTTCTCCCTCAATTTTCAGTTTCACTTAGAATTTTCAAATGACACATACCCTGCCAAAGGTAATGCACTTGCCTGGAGGATGCAAAGGTCATTCTTGACTTAGACGTCTCCTCAGCTGAGCAAAGAATAAATGGGTTGAACTCATTACGATGGCCTATATCAAGTGTGATGGAAGATTTGGAGGAAAATGAATGAAAGGATGAATATCTCATCATAATGAGTACTCAAGGAAGAGAACTGCATGATTTCATGTTTATTTTTTATCTTTATTTACTTGGTACAGGCTCTCACTATGCTACTCAGATTCATAGTGATCCTCCTGGCTCAGCCTCTCCAGTGCTGGGATTACAGGAGTATGCCACCATGCCAAGTTTCCGTGGCTGGTTCTGCACAGGGCCTGCATGGCATGGCATGTGGTGCCAGGGATAGAACCTGGGTTTTTGTCCTCACCAGCAGGTACTTATACTGCTGATCTATCTCTCCAGCCCTGAGCTCAGATTTAGAGGATAAAAGGATATAGCTAGGAAATAGTCTCAAACACATGTGCTGGAAAAGGGAAGGATTGAGTGGGCACCAAGTCGATTTCCGCAGTAAGGAGGGGCCAGGTCTCATTCATCTCCACAGTCCAGGTTGCATAACCTCCAAAATATCCTAAAAGAAACAAGAAGATATTTGGAGATGAAGGGTCACAAGTGTCCTAGAAGTAGTACTAAGTCAAGAACAAATCGTATGAATCTTAGTGGAAACATCTGCATTCCTGCTGGAAGAACACAAGCATTCCCTTGGATGTCACAAGATTTAGCTCAAGTTTTGGTATCAGAAAACTGTTGGAGAAGGCAGAAAAGAAAATCACAGAAGAGGAGCAGATATCAAAGGAACTGATGATTCCCTGCCACCAAATCCAAATGACCTTTGGTTGCCTAGATTTGGTCATATGAAGCTTATTTTATTTGACTCCTCTCATTTTCTTTGAGAAACATGATCATGCACTGGCTGGTCTGTAATCACTATTACACAGTAATTTTTCTTTGTGCGTTGTAACAGCGGTGTGTTACATACCAAAGAGGTACTGGAATGATAGATAAAAAACAAGAAAACTGGGGCTGTGGGGATGGTTCAGTGGAATAAGCACTTCCCTGGCAAGGGCAAGGGCCTGAGTTCAATGCTTGGTTCCACCAAAAGAAAAAAAAAAAAAAAAAAAAAAAAAAAGAAAAAAAGAAAACTGTAATCAGCAGCAGAAGGTCACAGGCAGCTTTCCTGAAGATGTCAAAGTTTCAAGGAAATTAACTGCTATTTCAAAGATGACATAGTTTAAGAATCGAAAGAGATATAATGCTTACTTTTTGCCCATTCACTAATGAAAAGAATAAAAAAATGTGTCCATATACACAATGGGATCCTATTCAATCACAAAAAGGGATTAAAATGCTAAGACTCATGACAAGATGGATGAAGAGGAGCTCATTACATTGAATTTTAATGAGTCAGGTAGAGAAGAAGTATCAGTACCATATGATCTCACTCATACATGGAAAGAAAATATTGATCTTTAGAAACCAAGAGCAGACTCATGATTGCCAGATGCTGCGGAAAATAGGAAGGAGAAAGGACAAGGAAGGGTTAGTCAACAGATACCAAATTATAGTTACACAGAAACAAAATGTTCCGGAGTTCTGTTGCAGAGTAAGGAGCCTATGGATAATGATAAAGCACCATGTTTTCCGATAACTTAGAAGACAGGATGCTTTTCATGTTTTCACCTTAAAGAAATAAAAACTGTTTGATGAGATTTACCAAAACATCATACAGTACTCCATAAAAAAACACAGTATTGATATCTCAACATATCAATATGTGAATGTAAATTCAAATAAATAAATGGAATATCCCTAGGGCTGCAAGATCACCAGATCAGTTCAAACCTTCACATAATGGGAAGAGAGGGGACTTAACTGGAGAGTTGGGGAAATTGACAAGAAGATCCACAGGAGAAGAATTTATACAGCTCTAGCAGGTTGTGTGAAGATGATGTGAGATTGTCAGAGACTTTTATGGTCCTTTCCTTCGGTCTGGCTTATGTACCTTTTGAAGAAGTGCAGTTTGATGGTGAGGCAGCCTTGAAATCAATTGACAGAGCAGGGAAAACATTAATAGCATCTGCAGCCACAGGACACTGCTACACTGGGATTTGTTGCGGGACAGAAATGACAGCTATATAACGACATCTTTTTGATATGGGCATCCTGAGCATAGATTGGAGGGCAAATGGATACTCTAGCAGGAAGCGTTTGCAACGTAACTTAGGGGATTTGATGGAACAAACAGGCCTAACAATAAAGTAGCATTAGAGTTAAAATGGAAGCACTTCTCTAAGCAAGAAAAAGCAGTGGACCAAATCAGCAGGTCCTTGGAACGCTTGTGGCACTGCACTTCAGCCCCATTTTTAACCCGTTCTGTCTCACGCTCACCAGTTTGGGTTTCTCCCCATTTGAAGCATCAATAGATGTACAGTGCTCAGGTGATGCTACAGAGATGCTGTAATGACAGTGAGATGAAATCTATCTAACGCCACAAGTGAATTTCATAGTAGCAAATGCTGTCCTTAGCTTCATGCTGCCTGTAATAACTTTAATAATTTTACCAAAAAAAAATTCCAACATCACTGTCAAAATTCATTGATTTGTTATTTTTGAGCAAACCGACCAACTTTCCCTCGAATTGCCTAATTTACTTTAAACTTCAAATCCAGAGAACCTGAAATATTGATCTGATTGTTTTAAGATGGAGAAGCCATAGAGCAGTATCAGGTCAAACTCTACAAAATCAATACAGGATATTTTTCTAACATGTTACAATCACAGTTCAAAATGTCCTTCATTCAGTGTGTTTCTATATTATTTTTTGCCTCCAGGGACAGTTTTGATGCTAATCCAAATTTTTCAAGGCAGGAAATGAGGTGCCTTGGGTGGTAAAGGAAGTTGTTCATCAAAGTTATAGTTTTTCCTGGTTGGGAATATAAACAGAAACATCTAAATAGCTTAAGAAAACTGATTTTGTGATATCCCTGGAAAAGATAGAGAAGCATCTTAAACCGTTGTTTATTTCCCACTTCCCAGGAAGTGAGTGATATATAAATAGATTTCAGCTTCATGAGGAGATGTAATACTTTAATGTTTCTTACTTGTAATTCTGGGGGATGATTGTGTGTTAGACAGAGAGCAAGAGATTCACTAGGAAAAGTGCATATCTGGTTCCACATCTCTCCTCAGTCATCCTTTTACAACTTGATTTTTTCTTGGGTGAAAGCAAATGGATTGAATGAGGATTTGTCTTTGGTCAGTAGGGGCAAGTACCGACTGCCCCTCCAACCCTGACAAAATAGCTATTCAATCTGGTGCCCGAGTCACAGGTGCAAACCATGCGGTCTCTATAGAAGCCACATCATGCAATATGTAGGATAAGGTTTAGCTGAAGAAAGAATTGTCTCTCAGGCAAAGAACCCAATTCAAAGACTCACAGGTAAGAAATTCAATGTGTATTAATGTTCTAAATGAATTCTGACACAGTACCACTCTATGAAGGGTGTTCGTACATAAAAGTAGGAGATGAAGCAACAAGGTAAACTAGAACACAACCATTGAAGACATCCATTCTCAGAACCTCAAGATGATGCATGTGTTTCTCAGAATGAGACTGGAGTTATTAATGGTTTATGAGATTATTATTTGATTATTTCTCCCATTCAACGATGTCTTCTTAGAGGGCCACTTGTATTGACTGAGTGATTGACTGGTTAGTTGGATGAGCAGATTTTTTATTGCATGAGGCCTGATGCTGAATAATGTTTAAGAAAAACAAGAAAGAAGGGATGATGGATAACAGTAGTGATAATAACAGTGGTAAGAAAAATATGTTGGGGAAACCAATAGTAAGGTGTAATGTAAAAGGAATTTCAGAGAGAAAACCAGAGATGAATGAAGTGTCAAGCCTAAGCGACACATTCATTAGAATAACAGGAAAACAAGAATGGCAACATGGATTGAAGAAGCAGAGGACAAGGAGGCACATTTAGATGCACATTCATCAAAGAAACTGTGATGTGGAAACAGAACATACGCGTGTACTCATGTATAGGAATACCAGGCCCACAAAGGGGACAGAGAGCCAACTGAGGAAATGAAACAGGAAATTTCAACAACTCTGTCACTTACTAACATAGGCCCTGCAGAGAATGAGAGCTTTAAAAAAAAGTGCCTTCAGATTACTGTCCTATTTGAAGGAGAAATTCCTTTGACAGGCAGAGGTAGGAAGTCATGTTGTATCTTTTGTCTAGCCATCCCCAATATTCTCCTTAATTTTAAGGAAATGTCTAGTAATAGGCAAATTTCAGTGTTGATACTTTATATAAATACTGAAAACAAAGTATCATATCATATTCAAAATCTTTCTTTCTTTTCTCTTCTTTCTTTCTTCTTTCTGTTAAAGACAGGGTCTACGGAGTCTCACCACACAGATCAGACTCATAGTGATTCTCCTGTCTTCAGCCTCCTAAGCACTGGAATTACACTGGTGGAGCTCACCACCACGCCCAGTCTCAAGTCGCCCTCTCAGTATGCATGGCGGGTGGGGCAGGACCGGCACTACACATGGGAGACTGAACCTCAGACCCTGCACCTGTTTAAGCAGATGCTTTAATCCACTGAGCTATCTGGCCTGCCCCACGTTTTCTTTTAATAAAAAGACAAAAGCATTCAAAAGACAATAAAGCATGACTTTCTCTTCTGTGCAAGCACACCAATGTGCACAGCTGTACTTAATGTATAATTATATGTAAGATAATCACACGTTCGGGTATCTCATGCTAGTAGAGTTCATGCCTGGAAGAGTTTCTCTAAAAATCTGAATGAGTAAATAAACACAGTTGAATTTTTTTAAGGATAACTTTTATTTACTTGCTCTTAAAGGGCAAATTTAATAACAAGTAAGAGAGAGAAGAGAGCATGGGTTTTGAAGGTCAAGTTCAGCATCTTTCTTTAACAAGGTTATTTTGACATTACTAAATGGAATGGCCACAGAGCTTCGAGCAGCCCTATTAGATTAATGATAGTATCCACAGCAAGAACAAGTACTATTTGTTAAGCACCTTTTCCCCTCAGTGCTTTAATTCTGTGTGGGACAGAGAAAATGGGGATAAAAAGAAAGGCTAATCTAATCCTGCCCACTATATATTTTCTTTCTTAGTTTCCATTTTATAATTCAATGAGAATAAAGCATCAGTAAAAGGTAACCACTTTCAGAAAATATCAAAATAAATTGATACTCAGTCTAATCAGTCTTGCCAGAAAAAAATGTAACGCTTCAGTACTATTGCAGACTAAAGAGTCTGCATGCAACACTTTAAGCAGTTTTATATCCAGTCTTGTTTATTTAGTGCAGGGTATATAGGGTTTCATTACATAGACCAGACTCATAGCAATCTGCCAGCACCATCGCACCACTCTCAGTCACATCTCAGTGGGCCCTGGAGATCAAACCCCAGCCTCTGGGCTTTGCCCAAGCAGGCACTTTAATCCACTGAGCTATCTGGTCAGCCCTTGCATGTCCAATCCTATACACATTGTTAAAGAAAATATTATTATTTACATACGGTCCTCATGACCCTAAACCAAAAATAATCTCTTCGCCCTATCATCTCTTTAGGATTTTACATTTCACATGGAAAATAAGAACTTCTGGAGAAATATGGAGATTAAATACATGAGAATTGTTTTCTATACTCTTTTCAGAAACCCTCAAATCAGAGAAAACAGAGACAAACCAACGACTATAAAGAGAGAGAGAAGCACAAGTGAAGGGATACAGACAGGCCAACAAACTGTTAGAACATGGCCATGGCCAATAGAAGCAAACAGGGCCATGCCGCAGGAGCTTGAAGATACCCCAGTGTAAGGTAGAAAGTCCTGCTGTGCTTCCGGCCTCTTCCAGGAGGTCTGTGCCTCACTTCATGGACAAGTTGAATCCAAAAAGATCAGGACTGAGCCCTCTGTACACCGAAGCCCTGTGGAGTGAGGACAGCATTCTGGAAGGTCGTGTTCCAGAGCACGCCCTCAACCTCCTAAGGTGACTCCATTGTATGGACCGGCAAACACCGCTAAGCAAGAGTTTTCTGAAATCAAGAGAAGCCCAGCAGCACTCAATAAAAATAGGCAGGATGGGCTCTCAGTTGCAAGGTCCAGAACCCTAGCCATTTGTGCAGAGAAGCCTCCCAGCCCTTAAGACCTGCCCACAGAAATTGAGAGTTCTCCCTGGGGGATCTCTGCCTGCCACAGGCACATCCCCATCTCAGAATGCACTTTCCAGCGATGCAAAATTTTGGTACAGTAATTTCAAGAAAAATTCTTTAGGTGACTTTTTTTTTAAAGTGTTGCTTAAATTCTAAGCATAATGAATGATAAATGACCCAAATCCCATCAAAATACAAATTAAGAAAGAATAGAGGAAAAAATGATGTAAAAATACTTTCAAATTTGCATTTCACAAATGGCTAGTGATGCGGAGCATTTTGTCATGTATTTATTTGCTTCTTGTATTTCTTGCTCCAAGAAGTGTGTGTTCATCTTGGATGCTCATTTTGGATTAGGTCTTTAAATTTTGGGTCCCTAATGTTTTTTAGTTCTTTATAAATTCTATATAGAAGACCTTTCTCTGAGCGCTTGTTAGTTATGATTTTTTCTGAATTTGTGGGTTGCCTTTCCCTTTGTTGGTAATTTCTTAGTTCAGTTCTTTCTTCAGAGAAGAAAGGTTTGTACTAATATTGTTTAGACAAAATATCATGTCTACATCTTGTCCTCTGGATAACTACTACAAAGAAAACAGTATGCAATGTATTAATTATTGTAACTGTCCTACTAACCTGTTTTGAAACTGTTTCATTGCTATTTTATCTTTTTTCTCATGAGGATGAATTAAAAATTAGAGGAAAAAACACTTCCAAAGAAGAAATCAAATAACATAAAAAGCAGCAAGAAGCCAGAGGATCACAGCCATGTCATTCCCAACTTAAGAGATGACAAGGCAACTCTTTGAATTCTGAGTATAGATGGCTGTCAGACTCTAACCATAAGAGCTTCCAAACTGCCAAGTAAACATGAGAGCAAAATAATGCATTTTTATGTATGTATGGCTTTTGAAAATATTTCCATGATTGATAAGAAGCTATTGTACGGTCTATGTCACAAGGGGAGACTAAACAAATGAAAGGAATGACAGTGGGATCAGAACACAGAAACTGGAAGAGCAAAGTAAGGTCCTAGAATAAGACTGCCCACCCATCAGGCTTGAGTAGGGGTCCAGGAAGGAGCAAAGAGCCAAGAGACTCTCAGAAAGCTTTCTAGTAAAGTCATGGGACTACTACAATAACTGAAGTGTTTTTATGTGTAGGGAGAAGGCATGTTTCCCTTAGGGAATATGAAAAAGAAATATTACCTGAGTACAACTCATCAGCTGGTTCCAGTAAGACAAAGTCTCAATATTAATTGAACCAACATTGTCATATAGCCACGGGGATAAGAAGAAGCTTATAGAAGGACTTTACTATTAAAAGGATGATGATGTTTCTAGTTAGCCTTGTAATACTGCATGCTTATTAACTTCCACTCATTTATTTTATTTTATTTTTTGTATTTAGGACAGTGTTTACAGGGTCTCACTGCATAGCCTGGACTTGTAGTGATCCTGCTGTTTACAGCCTCCCAAGTCCTAGGATTAGAGGTGCATGCCACCAGGCCCAGTCTCAATCATTGGCTCAGTGTGCCCCAGGAGAGGGGCTGGCACGGCAGGTCAATGGATCGAATTCGTGGCCCCTGCATCTTCTTAAGCAGATTCTTTAATCCACTGAGCTATTTGACTGGTTCTCTTTCTATCATATGTTTTATTAACAACAATTTTATAATATTTTTAAACAGTTTCATTTATGTTCCATAAAGAAACCTAGATGATTATTTGGATAAAGTTCATGGCTTTTTGCTTACATCACCAGAGTCGTGAATGCAAGCTCCACATTTCACACACATGAATTGCATGTGTATTCTTCATGTGTAAGACATAATAAGAATTATCATTCAAGAATAGCTTCAGAAAACAAGGCTTATAATTGTTTATTTCTAATAATACTTAGAGCAATATCCAATTTAAAACATTTAATAGGTTATATAATTTATAATAAATATAAATTCAGAAGGAGTACTTTGAAAGGTACTGAGAGTATCAATATAGGAAGAATTGATACAGCATCTGTACATATATATGCAGTCATTTGTGTGTATCAGAGAGACAGAGACAGACAGGGTGACAGAAAGGGAAGAAGAGAGATAAGTTGTTGAAAATAACTTCTGTTTGTACTAACTAATCTGATAATTCAACTATTACCAGATCAAATCAATTGCTATTTTTATCTTCCTTTTCAGTTCACTGTTCTGAAAATCAGAAGTCCTATTGGTTACTATTTTTCGTATGGTATTCAAACATTATAAATCAATTTTCTACTGGATGTAAAATAGATCCACTTCTGACTACTCCTAACCATATTTTTAAAAAATGTAAAATTAAATAACCTATTCATGTCAACCTTGGAATGACTAGTGCCATTCAGATTAGTCTCTGGGTGAAGTAAAACATTTTATTAAGCAAGCTTCTCATCAGGAGGCCAGTGGAGGAAGACACGAACTTGAGAAGATAATTCCACTGTAGTAAGTCCAAGCAGCGACCAATGGTAGGATGGCCAAACGTGGACTGGAGACAGGTAGGCCATCTTCATGCCAGAAGGTGGAAGGAAGGAAAGAAGGAAGGAAGGAAGGAAGGAAGGAAGGAAGGAAGGAAGGAAGGAAGGAAGGAAGGAAGGAAAGGAGGGAGGGAAGGAGGGAGGGAGGGAAAAGGGAAAGAGGAGAAGAGAGGAGAGAAAGGAGGAGGGAAGCAAGGGGCAAGGAGGGGAGAGGAGAGAGGGCAAAGAGAGAATGAGGAAAGGACAGAAAGGAACAGATATCTAATAATTTTAAGTGGGCAAATATCTGGTAGCAACATGGAAGTTGCCTGGCTCTGAATAGAGGCCTGTAACCTCAAGCTACTCCCAAAGACCAGGAACAAGAGGAGCAAGCCATGGGTTCAGCACAAGAGGCAGAAGCCCATGAGCAGGCAGGATGTGCCAGCCTGTTTTTAGAAGTAGATATCTACATTTACATTTATTCTGAAAAATCAAAATTTTTAAAAATTTCCTTTTCTGGAAAAATGTATGAAAGTTGGAGAAACCATAATATCCATTGAATTAGAGAACATACATTATTAATCAAAATGTATTTAGAAAGTAAAACAGTATAAGAAAGACAAGAAAATTATTCATTATATTTAGAGGTAGAGTACATAAAAGTAAACATAATACAGAATAAATAAAATATAATACATAGTATATATAAAATATAGACATTGAAAAACTTGGAACCAAAGTCATTCTTTAATAGTTGGTGTCAAATTAGTTTTTGCCATTGCGCTATTAGCTTAAGTGTTTCGATTCATCTAGCAAATGAAGGGATGTTTCTCAGCCAGTAACCTCAAGTCAGTCTTCTTCCCATAAGTCAATTACATAACTGGAACTGGTTTAGCAGTGAATTTATCATAGCGCAAATCTATTCCAATACATGGTGAGCCTGAAGAGTAGAAGACAGATGAGGACCGTCTTTTTTTTTAACTGAGAAAATTAATTCTTTAATATTTATTTAAATTAAGAAATAATAACACAAATGTAGGTTAATTGAAAAGGGAAATTTTGTCAAAAAATGCAACACAATTCTCACCATAGATATCAAACCAAGGATCAGACTAAAGCATGACTTACTTCTTTATCAGAAATTGTGGAATGTGCATTGTCCAGCAGACGCCAATTGCAGCAACAAAGACAATGTGAACCATTCCCATCTGAGGTATAAGACGTTCTCACTACACCAGCACGAGTATTCTTTCCCTGATGCATAATTGAAAAGTCTAAAATAAACCTTATTCCTGCAGGGCCAGGAAGTGAGGGGAGTACATGCTTGCTCTGTTAAAATCTGTATCCAACAGTTCCCTGAGTATCAGCATCTAGAATGCTAGTTCTATCGGCATCTAAAGAGAATATTCAGTGCAATATTTTACTATTATAGATTGTTTGGACAGGTGCCATGTGGTTGGGAAAATGATTAGAACTCTCATGAAACAATGGACAGTACAATTGGGATAGATATGCTGTGCTTCTACATAATTCTATGAGAAGCAAGATTTGCACTAGTGGTGGTTGGACAGGATATTATGTCGGCTTCTAGTACTATGGACAACCACTAGGAAAATATCAAGGTAGAAAGTATTAATTATGGAATCTTTGATA
Source organism: Ctenomys sociabilis (assembly GCA_004027165.1). NCBI lineage: Eukaryota > Metazoa > Chordata > Mammalia > Rodentia > Ctenomyidae > Ctenomys > Ctenomys sociabilis. The sequence continues at coordinate 45,579 of PVKA01003037.1, forward strand.
TCATTCAGATATAAAAAATATACATAAACAGCTACACTCTTAATTTACTGAAAAGAGACATCTGCTATAGTAAAGTCTGTAAGTATATCATGTATGCCCCTTGTACAATACCAAAACATTATGAAAACAGTTTGCAATGTATTAATTTATCGAATGCATCCTGTTAAGTTGTCTTAACACTGTCTCATTGATAGTTGTACTTCAATAAAATAAAAAATAAATTTAAAAAAGCAATGTAGCAGATAAAATATCATCATGGAAATGTCCAACATAATTTTTCAGAGAGGCTCTCAATAAGTTAGTAAATATAAAGTACATAGAAAATATTTAACATCAGTTAGATGAAGGAGTTACAAAGGAATATGAAGTTGTATATTTATATAGAACCTTATGCATCTCAAAATTATTGAGCCTGATAGGCATAGCTCAGTTGCAAAGTGCATGCTTAGTATTATATATGCAAAGCTTTGATTTCAATATTCAACAATAATAACAACATATATAACAAAATTGATTTCTATTAAACCTTATATATTCCTAAGTCCTGTCTTACATGACTGATAAATTAGAATATGCATCATTATCACTGCTGCCATAGACAGGAAGAATATTCATAAATATAAATATATTTATGTATACTTTGTTAACACTATATCGAAGCCATATTTAAGCTTGAGTGGATGATGTTCTATTCGTGACCCTACCATGTTACATCAAGATGTATGGTCCAATGACAAGGCATACGTAGCAAAAGAAAAAGGATAGGACAATAGTGAGAATTATTTTATAGCATCCTGGTATCAGATGGGGTTGGGTACAATGGTTAAATCATTCTAAAGAAACTGTCCATCATATGTTTCATAGTGATGATGGAGGAAGAGTGCCAAACGGTCAATTACTATAAAGGTATCTTCTTACTACTTGAAAGAAAGTGGCCTGTATCAAGCAGCAGGCATTAGGATACAGGCATGTGCTCCCTGCCTGTGAAGTGGATAGAGGAACATTCTTTATAAAGTGGAAAGAAGAGCTGAGAACTGAATGGGTCAATGACAGTGTTAACAACTTGGTTATATTTATAATGAAAATATGAAATGCCACTTGCCACACAGAAGATGGTCCAACTGTACAGAGAAAAAATGTACTATCTATATACTTCAGAGTAGTCACATACAAATAGATTCCTCTTTCTTGATCAGAATTTTGTCCTACATAAAACTGCAAAAGTAATTTGCATTTATCCTCTTTGTCAGACAAAGCCAGCGAAACAAATATGAGAAAAAGTTTTCTTGTAAATGAATACAATTTCCATTCCAAGGGAGATACACAGTTTTAATATGAAACACTATTAAATTTATCTTACAACCTCATAGCTTCACTTCTGCCTTCAATTCTCTTGTTTATCCTTCCTCTTAGCTTCTATTTGCTATCAACAAGTTCAAGTTCATGAAGCATGCTGATCTGCTGGGAAGAATACCTACTTTTCTCTCGCAAGTTGTTTTATTGGATCTTGGGCTCACATAGGAAATGGAACAAAATTTTTCCCTGGCAAGAGTCACCAAATATATCTTAAAGACTCACAAGAAACAAATATACATGGTAAGGAGTAGTACCTTTACATAGTTACCTTCTAATGACAAGTAGCTTTTCTGAAGTAAAACCAGAGAACCTCAAGGATTCAAGTAGAGGTTATGGAACACACTCATTAGAACACCCAGTGTGCTATTTCTGCACTCATTTGTATGAATGCTTTCCCTTCCACTGAACAGATCCATCTCAAAAGCCCTCTTGAAACTGTCAATATAGTCATTATCAATTATGTGATGCAGGGGGAGCAAAGATTAATAATTCACAGCTAAGACATCCCTATGATTTATAATCTTGCATGTAACTGTCTACAGATAGCATTGGGAACCTGTCATTAAAAGGCATTAACTTGAGAAAATTAGAGTCCTATATTGATCACCAAACACATATAGTTTACTGTGGAGTGAGGCTTTCATTTATATTCCAAGCAAGCCTCTAGGTGAATATCATTTGCAGAGGAAATTCTGCATCCTAAAGCAATCTAGTTCCACAGCATAACAGTAACTGCAGGTAAGTATCACTTCTGACTAAGTGTATTCCAATAGGTAAGCAGAGGATGAACCCAGCACTGCCTTGGATGGAAGAATGAACTCTTTTTAACCAAAAAGCAAGGTGCTGATTGGTCTTGAGTGTGCAGATGTGGGCTGCAAAAAGGAGCTAACACAAACGTCATACCTTTGTACTTTCAAGTAGGTTAGCTGCCTCCTTGTTCTCTTGCTTCCTCTGCTCTCTAATGGTTTGACTTTCTTAAAATTAGAGGAATGTTATTGAGTTACTTAGCTCAATTTCTGAGTTTCTGCAAGAATATTCTAGAGGGATTGTGACTGTGCGGTACAATCCCTGAGAGAATTGGATATGAGTGTGAATTAACTCAGATAATCAGATTGTCAGCACGACCTTTAGCGGAAACATCTGAGAGCTCTAAGCTGAACTTCAGAAAAAGCTAAATGGTTTGTGCAAGGAGCTCCTAAAAGTAAGTTAGGAAAAAACTCTTATAGTACCTGGGTTAGCAATGTATTCAACCTTAACTGCATCTTACAGTAACTGGAAAAGATTTTAGAAAATGTTGATGTCTAAGGCTCACTCCTTCAAATTATAGTTCTATTGGCATGTGGTGGGTAATTAGACATAGGAAATATTTTGGAGTTCCTCAAGTGATTCCAATAGACAGCCAATCTTGAGAACCACTTTAGAGTGTTTAAACAAATGTGAAATATCTTTGAGGTTTTAAGCACCCTTTTCATCTCCCTCTATCACTTTGCACTATATCTCATTACAAATGTTCCTAATATCACCCTCTGCTTTTTGTTTATGGCCAGGTCTTAATGTGAAGAGAAGAGGTAAAGGGGACACAGTGAACATCCTCCATGCAGTCCCCTGAAAACTACTTTGGACAGAGAAATGCCCTGCCAGCTTCTCCAAGACATTTGTTTAGAGGAATGATTTTCTAGTTCTAACCTCAAAGCTGCAAAATCTGATTTTTTTTATAAGGTGGAAAGGATGGATCCTATTGCAATGACTGAAACAGTACAGATAAAAAATATAGTGCATAAGAAATTTTTAGAAGAAAACAATTAATAATAAACATAGAAATGCAGGTATAAACTTCTAATTTTTAGTATCTTGGCTGTCTGGCAGTGGAGCAGAGGGAACACACTGGTGTGAGCCAGCACCAGCGCGCTTCCTCTGCTTACAGCATGATAGAAATGTTCACTGTTCACTTGGAAACCCAGCAGCTGAGGTATAAAGTTGACAATGGTGGAATTTAATGGAAATCAGAAATGCTACTCCTGTCAATGGAATGTAGGGAGGGGTACAGGATAAAAGTCGGATCAGAAAATCGGATTTTGCAGCTTTGAGGTTAGGACTAGAAAATTATTCCTCTAAAAAAAATGTCTTTGAGAAGCTGGCAGGGCATGTCTCTGTCCAAATTAGCTTTCATAGGGCTGCATGGAGGATGTTCACTGTGTCCCCTTTACCTCTTCTCTTCACATTAAGACCTGGCCATAAACAAAAAGTAGAGGGTGATATTAGGAACGTTTGTAACCAAATATAGTGCAACGTGATAGAGGGAGATGAAAAGGGTGTTTTTAAAGGCTTAAAACCTCAAAGATAAGCATCTGACAAAGAGCATTCAAGGCAATGAACAATGCATTAGAGAGGTAGCTTTGATAAATTTTCATGCTGAGGAAACACAAAGAAAAAAGAAATAAACCATCTAAAAGAAGCCCAAAGACCTCTCTGCTTATGCATTATTAATAATTGAAGAAAGATAAAATATAACTAATCTTGACAAATAGAATAATGACAGCTTTGATGTTTCAGGGGCTAGTCAAGGATGAATGAAGAATACTTACACTATCTACAAACATATGCGTAGTTGTGCTAAAATTACGTTATGCAGGGCATAAATGTTTGCAAACAGCTCAGGTTGGATTTCAGGCTACACCTGAATACTATTCATGGATAATTGCATAGCTATCTTCAGTTGTGTCCACACATAATAAAGATCTTTGAAATCTCCACAAATCTACCAGATTCAGAGTTATCTTTCAATTCTCACCTTCTTCCTTACTATATCTAGCCAGTAATGAGCTAGTTTTTTTCTGGGGCATGAAAAACCCACAGTAACAAATTTGACTTCCTTCTCCTTGTGAGAGCAATAACATTTTTTTAAATTCAGAGCCTGCAGAGCCTTATTATCTGGGGAGAAAATGTAATGGAAGAGAAAAGAAGATGTGCCAACATGGCCCCATTGAATAAAGTATGGGCCATCATTTCTTGTGATTAGATTAAAGAAATCTCAGGGTACTCTAAGGCAATTTATAGAGAAACACATTCTTATGTACCTTGGGAGAAGTGACTCAGGTTACAGCTCCCAATTTCAAGCCTTGGAGTCTTAAATTTGATTAACGGGGCATATTGCTTGGTATTCAGCTGCATTGGACTAGGATATAATGAGATGAGATATTGACGAGACTCTTCAATCTCAGCAGGCTAGTTCAGAAGATAGGCCTAGCATGAAAGGAAATTTACTTGGTCTGAATTCCCTTGTAATCCCTTTCCTTGGAGCCAGATGTTTATGTTTCTAAGGAGGTCTACTTTGATTTTGCATGTGCCTTGCCTTTGTCTTCATTGTCAAAGAACATTTTAAGTAAGTCCCAATCTGCAATTCAAGAGGATATCTCAGTTTGGATTCAGTTATCCCTTTGAAGATCTTCCTTTGAAATCTTAAACTATGCTTGTAAACAACCACCCTCAAAACCTAATACCCCACACTCAGTAAAATAATACCTTGCATTTAATGAACACATTATGAAAGAGGCATTAAACTTTAACATTAATCCACTTTCTTTTATGCTCATAAGATCCTGTGACAGAGTATGGTAAGTTGTTTCAATATGCCAATGATAAAACAAAGGCCTATTACGTTACATTATCTTGCTATCAAATTATAAACTGGCACTCAGTGTTTTCATTTAATGCATACTTGTTTAGGAGCTACTATTTCTGAGTAAAAAACACAGCAGTGAGAAAGAGAGATACCCTCAAGGAGATTTGGTTACAGCCAGGGGAAAGAAAAATACAAAAATAAAAGTGTGCACACTGAGACACCATTAGACTAAGAATAAGAGGCCTTCCTCCTTCAAAGAAGGTGGTCAGGAAAAGTTCTCTGCTAAGCTGACAAAGATCTTGGGTCTTGAAGGATAGCCAGCCAGTCCTAGGGTGAGAGTGGGAGGCCAAAGTTGAACTTTGGCCAGCCAGAGGGTATCCCCAGCCTGCCTTCCTAAAACAGTACTTCAGTGTCTATCCCTTCCCTTCCCTGGGACAATCTGAGGCCTTCACTTTTCTCATAGCATCCTAGCCACCCCCACTACTCCCTAACCCCACAACTAAATACAGCTGGATCTTTTATCCATATGGATATGTTTCCAGTCTAAGGGAAGGAGTGACATAACCCCTTTAACGTTTGTTTCCCCCAGAAAACTAATACTATCTTGACTACATGGAATCTTGCTACTTTGTCCTACTGCCTTTATCTCTAATTTCACTAGGTTTTTTTTTTTTCTTTTTTTTTTTTTTTTTGCTTCTTTTCTTTTAGTGTTCAGTATCTACCAGCTTCTCATACTTCAAAACAACTCTCAAAAATGCATCTTTCTAGCCACAGACCTTGGTTATATAATCTGTAATTTCTTCTCCCTGTTGTCATTTCTCATTCATTCTATGGGTTCTGTGAATTGGCTCAGCCCCCTTCATTGCATGAAATGAAAAAGGTTTTGTTTTGTTTTATTGGTATGTAGATCATATGTTGAGATGTAGAAAAGAGCAGAATTTGGTGTCGAACACATGGGTTAGAGACTGAATTCTCCCCCTTTCACTCAGCAAGTATGGAAAAACAATTTTGCCTCTAAAACTCAGGGTTTTAGCTCTATGAAAAAAAGATAATGACAGTAAACCCTGATTCACAGGTTATAGATAGTGTTAAGTAGAATGCATGCAAAGCACAGCGTAGAACTTCATATAAAAGTAGAGTGATTATTAGCAATTTTTAAGCTATCTTAGATAAATTTACTAAATAATCAACTAAGCACTAAACCCAATGACACGTTTCATGTCCAATTTTCCTTTAATTCCCTTTTGATATCAGAAAGTACTAAACTCTACTTTGATCTCCAAACTCCTTCATAACCATAAAATATTACTTTTTCATAATTCTCATTTTGTCCCATACCTTTTTCTTCTTGGTATCTTTGTAGGTTCTTCTTCCTCTAGTTCCTTTTATTCCTTTGGAATATTTCATTTGTCATGCTAGATCTCTCCTCTGGTAACTGATATGGTCCCAGATGCCATCTCTACATTAAAAAACTCATAAACCTAGCTTTCATATTGAAGCTTCTCTGCGAGCTCTAGTTGTGTACATCTATGGTAAAAGTATAAAAGTTTAAATTTTTACGAAGTACAACAGTAAAAGACACATTGACACTATTTCACTCTGCCACTCAGTAGACATTTATTCAACCATTCTTGATACGTTCTGAAACAGTTCTGGAACTCCTCTTCTGTGAGTATCTTTACAAAGGTTAATTAAAAATACAATGAATAATTCTGTCAAGCGCCATCCCATAGAAAGGAAGGGCTGCAGAAAAGTGGGTGTGCCCTGACCCACCTTGTTCACTACACCTGGCACCTTGTGACTTCTGGCTCTTCCAGATAATCAAAATGATGATTAAAGATCAATATTTTGAATTGATTTAGGACACTGAGGCAACCACAGCAGCACAATTAGAGACATTCATGAAAGAAGAAAACCAGAACTGCTTCAGAAAGTGACAAGACCAACGGGATGAGTGTTCAAAGAGAGAGCTAGTACTTTGTGGAGGGTTAATGGTAGTGTCTCCTTTAGTATAAACATTTTTAAATTTAAATATCTGTCATATTTTTCAGTCACAACCACCTATATTGAACTGCTTTCAGGACTTCTTAACCTCTATATATCCCCAGCCCTCTCTCTCTTGTTAGTATTCTTTGGCTTCTACTCAGTTTTCTTACCTCCAAATCCAGTACTATAGCCCAGTGCGTTATATTGAGTAGATCTTAGTCTGTACTTTAAGCAGTTTGTAATAACTTCACTTTATTATTCTGTGATGCTTAATTTTATATCTCAACTTGATTAGGGTAGGTTCAACAGTTTTTATTCAACTTCAGTTTAGATGTTTCTGTGAAGGTGGTTTTTTTTTTTTCATTTTTTGGGATATGATTACCATTTACATCAGAAATCTTTGAATAAAATAGATTATTCTCTATAAAATAGATAATTTCATCCAATCATTTGAAAATCTTTATTAAAAGGACTGATTGGAAAGAAAGAAAGAAAGAAAGAAAGAAAGAAAGAAAGAAAGAAAGAAAGAAAGAAAGAAAGAAAGAAAGAAATTCTCCCTCCAGACTACTCTCAGATTCAAGATAAAAATCCTTTTCTCCCTGGAATTCTAGCCTATTGGTCTGTCTTGACATTTTCAACTTCACTAACTTCTTTTATCATGTGGACAATACCCTTAAATCAACAGGCAAGTCTTTATTTCTTTCCGTGTGTCTTTTCTGTTGTTTCTGGGTCTCCAGATAAGCATATCCAAATGTCCCTGCACAATTCAAATATATAGCTTGTATGTTTTTCTTCTACCACTAGAAATGTATTATCAGCATTATATCCACTTACCATGTTTCTCCTCATAGTTCTATTATTTATTTGTGTTACACACAGTAAGTTTCTTATTCTTACAAAGGGGAAGTGAAGCCTCCACTTTTCTCTCCGAACTCACTGCCCTCCTCACCAGTTTCCTTCTTCACTACCCTCTCTGTCTTCTCTCAAGCAAATGCCATAAGCAAACGTGAGTTGTTTCACTTACCCTAGTAGTTGACAAGAATTTCCAGCCCAAGTATTTTAGGCTCCTGCAATAAGAAAACAAGCTCAATTGCTATCCTGAGATCAAGATGGCAAAGAAATTAAAAACTAATATCACAATTTTGTGATATTTTCCCTTTCATACTTCTACTTGAATATTATGTCCCAAATTGATTAATTTACCCTCTATCATTGCTCTCAAGTGATAGTTAAGGATTGCAAGGGCTTTGCATGTCACTATCAATTTGAGTTCTCAGGAATAAGAGACAAAAACCTGATTTGGAGAGAACTCTCTGTGGGATTAATTAACTCAGCAAAGGCATTTCCAGCACTGGGTAAAGGCTGGATGATGGACTGAAGATAGAGTTCACTCCCTGTGTGCCACTGGCTAAGAAATGCAATTAATCTAGAATATCAAATAAATACTTGAGGGCGTAAAAAGAAGGCAGAAGCATTGTGTTTGGTGTGTTACTGTTGTTTTACCTTCCAACTAAAACAACCACCATGTCTCTTCTTGCTTTCATCTTCCTTTTAAGCTTAAAGAGAATTTTATTAAACAGATAGAGATTTTTTACTAATAAAATACTTGATGTACTTAAAGAATAAATAAGCAGTAGCAGCCGTGGGTTCAGTGTCTGCACAGCCTTGTTGTATGTGACCTACAATATCACTCTTGTCTTCAAGTTCTCTGTCCTTACATTACTCAAATCTACTACTCATGCTCTCCATTAAATTTTCAGTACCTTGAAATTTTACTTTATTTGATTTCTTTCCGTAATTTCTATTTTTAAACCAAACCAGACATTGTACAATGTACTAAGAAGTACCTTGTGAGAAGAAGGTGCATATTTCTGTTAAGCTTGGGGCTTCAAGATGATAGTCAATGTTTCCAGTCACATTTGCTGAGTTATCAGAAATCTTAGTATCTATAAACCTGCTTTGGGCTTCTTGTTTCTTGTTTATAGGAAATTATGTCATATCCCTAGGTTAGCCTATAGACTAAGCTCATTCCTTCAAGGACTTAACTTCTTCCCAGAAGTCCTACCCTTCTCCTCAGAATGCCTGGTCTATGCTAATTAACATTCCAAGAAGAATAAAAGACACTAATCACATTAAAAGGTACGTAATGTGACATCACCTACGTGCAGTGGAAAAATATGAATGCGGCCCACAGAGCGGGTCTTCACTTTTCTGCTCCTTTATTTATATGTTCTTTCCTAACATGGTGGCCTGAGTTGCTCATCACTTATAAATACAAAATATTTCCTTTCATTTTCCTTTCTTCTGCTCTTCTTCAACTGTATATGTTAAAACTTTTGACAATATACAAGATATCAACACTGTAAGAAGAATAAAATTAATTCTTAACACTACTCAAAAATCTAACGTCTTAGTAGATCTCCTCTTCCGTAGTGCACATGCCAGCATGGAGACTCATACTTTCAGAGAAAAAAAGTTAATATACCTTTACAAGACAAGTATCCCTCTAACTTTAAAGAACATATTATATATTAATCTTTGCAAACAATGTACAGATGGAAGGAAACATTTAACAGTATATGCATGAGAGTCCTTTAAAAATCTAATCTGGATATAGTTTATTCTAAAGCCTGAATAAGAGATTAGTTTCATTCTAAAAACTGAAGTAAATGTTGTCATAATCTACCTTCTCATTCTACAAGTCTAAGACAGAAGAAGATACATAGGGATTACAGAAATGGCATTTTCTTAAGCAGAATGTTGCCAAAGGGAAGGAAGACATGCTCCAATATTATCTCAGTAAAAGAGCATGTTTTGCTCTAACTTTGAAACACTAACATATTTCATTACAATTATAATTGAATTATTCATTAGGTGTGGTACACACAACATTTCAATAATTAACTACCCTATTGATTTGAAAGTCTGGCTCCTTTATTTCCATCCATTAAGATATCTACTTGTTCTTGCCATCATCTACAACCATTTCAAATTGTCCCAATAACTAGAAAACACCAGAATTATTTTAGAGCTGGGTCTCAAAGTGGTTTCCTCATCTTGCCCTAAAACAGTGCCTTGAATAAACTGTATTTCTGTTCCTTACCTTCTCTCAATTTTTTTTCCTTTACTTCTTTTTCTCTATCTCCCACTCACAAGGCAAGTGGAGCTTTGGAAGAGCCAAGGTATTAAATGGTTTAATAACATGCAACAGTAGCAAAGAACACAGGATTTTTTCCTGATAGTTGTGATATACATAGAATCCAGCAAAAGTATACACATAAACCACAATGGTACAAAGACATGGGTTATGTTATCATGTAACGTGACGTCAAAAACTAAAAAGAGTTATTTGATGCAATGGCAAGTTATTTTTAATCATTTAGGAAGTCTCTTGTGTATTTATGAAGTTCACCCAGCCTGCCAAGTAGAGCCCCTCATAGTAAATATGATTCTAAGGTTCAGTCATTAATTCTAGTTAAGCTTAATGTGTCATAAAGCTAAGGAAAACAGGGCCATTTTCCTCTCTGCTGGGGCACAAAAAGTGTATTAACTATTCCAGCCAGTACTGTAGGTGATTTATTAATTCAATTTTGGAAAGTGAAACTGTCAGATCTTATAAGCACATATTATAAACAGACAAACTCTCAGAAGATTCTTACTCCTCTCATTCCTTCTCGTACCTAAATGCCTGGCAAGCTACGTCACTGCTGAACTCAATCTCTCTGTTTCTCCCCCACCTTTCCTACCCTGCTTTCTACCCCCAAGCCCCCAAAGATACATTAGTTGAATAATCCAGGGATGGTCAATAATATTTTCTGATACTTCAGATGGTAGGACTAGCTCTGAATATAAATTGGAAGCACAGACCGAAATTTACTGAGCCTAATGTGACATGCTAAAGGAATCCAAATGTGGGCTCCGGGACTCTAGATCCAGATTCCCTGTGAAATACTAATGACTTGGGCAAGTCACTTCACCTGTTTTTTCATCTCCAAAGGGAAAAAGCTAAGATCTCTAGGTACCTTCTAGGTCTAACTTGCCAAAATGTAAATGATCACCTAAGCAGAAAGAAATAATTCTCCTTAAGGCTCCACTCGGTAGCATGATTCTCAGTGTAAACCAACAAAGAAAGTAAGACAGTCTCAGTGTTGAGCCCACTCCTCCTGACCAGCAACACAGGGCATGTTTATGTAATCTAATCTCAGAATCCTGATAGTGGGGTGGCATCAGAACGGTATGTGGCACGGTGTGGTGTTAGCAGCTTCTGAAATCATTTTTTTCAGCACTTTACATAACGTCAATCTTTTCTTTTAAACATGTGGAGAAAGGTGCTTTTATTCCCACTGGAACTCTGGAAATTAAAATATAGAGATTATTTTAATCATGTGATGGAGATTCATTTCCTAAGATATTCAGAGTATAAATATGGGTGAAATCAAGAGATAATTTTGAAGATCAAAAAACTGCTTGTAATTTTGCATCATGCTGAAAGTAGGTTCACCTGTTTCCTAACCAAATTATGCTCCCTGGGAAATGTTTATTCCTTTTTCTTCCTGACTACAACTTTTTATATGGAACATGGCCGTCTATACCTCATACAAAATACTTACCTGCAAAGCAGTTAAAGATAATATCAAACCAAACTTGGTTTAGTAAAAGTAGAACCACAATACTAATTGTTTAATATTAAAATCCTTTATTTTTAACAAAAGCTATACCAGTTATTTTACGTGCAAGAGATATTTAAATTGTTATAAAATTAGGTTCCACAATATCTATAAGCCTTTTTCTACCTGAGACATGCATGGCAAGTATCATTCTCAGCATTACTCACATGTTATATTATGTCCCAAATACTATAAGTGCAAGCAATGTACATGGTGGACTTTCAATATGACCAGAGCTACCCTTAATAAGTCACAGGAACTGTATTAGAATTTAGTTTCTTAGGGGGTGGGGAGATGGCTCAGTGGAATAAGTGCTTCCCTGGCAAATGCAAGGGCCTGAGTTCAATCCCCTGTTCTGAAAAAAGAAAACTTTAGTTTCTTGAATTCAAATGCAAAATTGGTGACTTCCATTGCTTATTTATTTATATATTTATGTTTGCTTGTTACAGGGTCTCATGTGCAGTTCAGCCTGGTGGTGATCCTCCTGCTTTCAGACACCAAGCGCTGGCACTGCAGGTGTGCACCACTACCGGACTGGCACAGTATGTAGTGCTAGAGATTGAAACATGGTTTCTATGCTTGCTTAAGCAGGCACTTTAGTCCCCTGATCTACCTCACCAGCCCCCTGATTGTTGTTGGGTTTTTCTTTTTTTTAATATATTTTCTTAGGGAAAGGTCTACAGGATATTCAGAGTCTCACTACCAGATCGGACTCGTAGTGATCTGCCTGTTTACAGCTTCCCAAGAGCTGGGATTACAGGCATGTGCTACCAGGCCCAGTCTCAATTGCAATCTCAGAGTCGAACCCTGGCCCCTGTGCCTGTTTATAGGTTCTTTAATCCACTGACCAATTTGGCTGGCCCTTTCCCTGATTGTTTTTTAAATGAATGCTATATATTTAAGTTAATATTTGCATGTGACTATTTGAACTGTATTTCTTCCAAAATTCCTAAATTGATAACAGCATTCCCAGGACCTGTAAATGTGACTGTAGTTTGAAGTAAGCTCTTTGGAGATGCTATATTTAAGATGAAGTCAACAGAGTGTTCACTAATCTGATATATTTGTGCCCTTGTAGTAAGGAAACTGGAACACAGAAACCCTCTGTGAAGATGAAAGCAAGAAAAGAGGTGATATTTATACAGGCTAGATATCAGCAGGAAACTTAGAAGTAAGCAAGGGATGGGGGTAGAAAAGATTCTGTGTTACAGCTCTCAGAAGGAGCTTGCCAGCACATTGTTCTTGGACTTCTAGCCATCAGCATAGTGACAGAATAAATTATAGCTGTTTAAGCCAATTGGCTTTTACTACTTTTATGTGGTCATCCTAGGAAACTCATGTGATGACTATAGATTGCATCTCTATTTGCTTGCTTTTCACTCAAACATGGAAATGCTTTAAATGCTCAAAATTAACCACAGAACCTGAAGAAACTGATGTCACCAGTTAAAGTAATTCAAGATAAGATGGTGGAGTGCATATTTTGCTGTCTACACCTTTGCCCTTATCCCTGTTGCTTCAGATTCAGGTTACTAATTTGTGGCCATGGTACTGTGCCCATGCAACAAGGAATCAGAATGAACTGTCAACTAGAAAAGAAATGGTTAACCTTCATGGCCCATTTATCATTTATGGTTTCTCCCTTCCTCCTACTCTCTTTCTCTTTTGTAATTTATCCTTCAAACTTCTTCCTGCATCCACAAGATTTTGGCAACTTGCTTGAGGAGAAATTGGCCCCAGTGTCTCGTAGGCAGCTGGTCAGTTTCACGACTTACTGCCATTCTTTTCACAGCCTTGCATGTGGAATACAAAATGGGTTAGCTGAGGGACAGAAGGAGGCTGTGCATCTGATTCCAACTCATTACTTAAGTCTTTTGAAATATGGAGCATGGACTACTTAAATCCCTAGAATTCACCTGCAAATTTTTTCCTGTTTCCTACCATACAAGTTGGTAATGGGTCCACCTATATCCTGTTCTCTATCCTTTCTGATAGCATTCTGGACACTGTTCTCCATGCAGAATACAGCTAATTAAATTCATCTCCTATCACCATTCTCCATTAACATGGAGTTATGGCAAATGAATTGTTATTGTCAAAGATTTCACTCATAAAGGATAACTGGATAAGAGTCAATTTCTATCTCCTGCTGCTGTGTTTAAGTTGCTGTTTCTCTATTCACATTTCAGGCTGAGACAGGAAGAGTAGAGAACAAGTAAAAGAATTGAAAATTAGAAAGATTTATTTCCATGTCTTTATTTCCAGCGCATTTTCACACTAGTACACCACTGTAGACAGATTTGACTGGTTTCCAGACCCTCCTTCACAATCTGTTCACTGTCCCCAAACAGAAAGACAAGACCCATAAACTAACAGCATTTTAAAATTTTTTTCATCTGAACCAACGGAACCAACAAAATCTAGTTGTAAATTTACCTAAAACTGTTTTTCTTGAGATTTCCTGATTTCTTAATGGGCTTAATATCGATGCAAGTGGCTTCTCTTTTGTTCTATCTTGGCATTTGAGCTACAGATTTAGATGGAACTCTTACCACTGGTTTTCACTGAGTTGCAGCTGAAATCTAGTTACATGGGGCCCCTGGAGCTCTGCCTTAATGCTGTAAACCCCAGGAGCTCAGGAAGCTGGCTGCATCCCCAGAGTCCTCTTAGCAGTGGACAATGTCTTCTCAAAACAGGTGCATCGAAGGGTGTTGGGTCTCCCCTAGGATTCTTCATCTATTGCAAATTCTAGTGGTATTACTTCCATGAAAAATAAAAGTGATAAGGGAGACTTGGCATTAAGATTTACCCTCAAAGGAACAGGTATAGAAATGCAGAGATGCAATGTTTTCATAACATATGTTTGGACCTGTTCTGCTCTGTAGGTTAGATGGAAAAAAATTTTGCGGGACCTCTCTATACATAAGAATTTGAAGTTACTCCAAATCGCTGTGTGGGTACCTTTCTGATCCCAAACAATCTCTGGACAAACAAATCAGGTTGCCTCAGAGAGAATGAAGTGGTTTTAGAGAGGCTATTTTGCAGTGAAGGACATAGCTGCTGGATTTCTGGGTTTGCTCCAGGCATCTGATTGACACCATAGAAACCTGGAGAAAGGATAGAGTGCACAGATTCTCTAAGCAAAGCACTATTACCCTGATAGTTGAAGGCCAAGCAAAGAGACATAAAATTTCAAGGAAAAACCTTCTAAATTGTGGGAGGTAGTATGGGGCTCCCAGATGGGCTAGAATCTGAAGCATTTTTATTAGCAAGACATATTCAAAAAGAAAAAGATTTAAATGTTGTTTGAAATTTAAGTACCAACATATTGCAGTGAAAAAGGGAACGATCATTTTTATTTTATTAAATACATGATCTGAGGTGTTGTTCAAATATTTCAATATCCATTCTTTGGTACAAATGTATACACTGTTCTATTATTTGAGAAGTACTTGCATAAATGACTATATATGACTAGACTATTGGCAATGTTTCATAAAATGGAAATGAAATATTTGAATCATAGCAGATGTTCAAACAATACACGTTTATGTTAAAGTGCTGAAGGAAAATGGGTTACTTGTGCATAAGTTCAAAAATATTGCAATGATTATATGCTTCTACAGTTTCAAAATTTTTCTAATATTCTGTATAAGTTTTAGCCTTCATATAACTTTTGCTTGTCTATCTTATTTTTTCCTTGACAGGTACTATCTGTACATGTAAAAGAAGTATAACATAATGATTCAACACTTTATTTTTATTTCTTTTTGTGTATTTAATACAGGGTCTCCAGGGTCTCACTTCAGAGATCGGACTCATAGTGATCCTCGTGTTTTCAACCTCCCAATCACCGGCATTACAGGCACATGCCACCACACCCAGTCTCAGTCGCCCCCTCAGCGTGCTTCAGTGACATTGCCTACAAGGCATGCTGGAGATCAAACCATAATCTTGCATCTGCCTAACCAGGTGCTATAGTCCTCTGAGCTCTCTCTGGCTCATTCTCACTTGTTTTACTTTTAAGCTAGTAAAACTACGGTCATTAGCATTTCCTTCTCCCTGTACTTTTTATTTGTGTTTGGAGTATTCAAGGTACCCTCACATATATTTTAAAATACACAATAAGGCATTAGGGACTGTAGTTATCCCTCCATGGTACCAAGTAGCAGAACTCATTCTTTCTCTCAGACTCTGTTTTGGAATCTTCAGCTTCCCCTTGTCCATACCCCTTGTTCTTTCCCAACCCACTAAGTGCTACTCTATGTTCAGATTTACTTTCTCTTAGGTTCCACATCTGAAAAAAGACACACACACTGTTTTCAACATTACTTCACTTAATGTAATGTTCTCCAGTTCCATCCGTTTTGCCCCAAATGATTTATTTTTCCTGTTTGATCACTGTTAAGGGAGAGGAGTAAGGGTAAAACATTTCCATCTTCAGCACAAGGGGTGAAAAAAGCCATGTAAAGGGCTGAAAATATATTAGAGACATATTATAAAAATATCTCTTTGCAGAATAAAGCCCTTAAGGAAATAAAACACATATCAGAGGCCAAACAGAGATGATGCCGAAGCAGATGATGCGCAGCAGTCTGATACTTTCTCAGGAATGTGGGGGCAGCAGCAGCGGACGTGAGGCACAGGACACATGCGGGCAACGTATGGTATCAAGGCTATGAACAGTATCAAGGAAAGGTCTCGAGGGCATCCAGGACGACATGGGCACCTGCGCAGCCAAGACTGAAAGGCCGTTTTCAATGGAAAATGAGGCTGGGAAGCTGAGGAATGAAAGTTGCAGCCTGGGCAACATAGTGAGAGTCTCTCAAAATAAAGCTAAGCAAGTGACGGGGCTATAGGTCCGTGCAAAGATCCTAGGCCCAACTCCTAACACACAGAAAATGAAATAAATTAATAAAATACAATGATCATCAGCAAGAAACTTATGAAGAAGATTGCCTGCTTCACCTAGACTCTGGCTGCAGAAAGAAGAACAGGACTACCCCCATGTGTAACCTTAGGGCTATCGCCACATGAGTGGAGGGTGGGGCGATGTTCCCTCTCCTCTCCAGCCTCAAAGCCTCCAAATAGGAATCTCAAATTGCAGAGCTTAACTATCTGCACTCATGTCTGATTGACTCAGTGTTCATACCCTGGGATCTCCCCATGATTCCTAAATAATTTAGCTATTTGACCTGTTTTATTCTCTCCAACTTCATTCTTGGTGACTATTTTTTAATTAAGCTGATTGATATAACTTACATAGATATAATGATCATATTCATCATAGGGAATGTGTACATGGGCATCATATATGTTGATATCTTTTTTTTTCTCATTCCCTCCCCCTTCTTTCAACCCTTCTTCCTCTCCTTATTTACAAAACTTTGTTTCTAATTTTTCCCTTTCTTCTTTTTCCCCTCCCTACCCCCTAGTTTTCCTTCACTTTTGAACTATTTCTTTCTATTCCACAATAACTATTAGATATTTCGGTCACTTTTTTTATACTACCATTTTCTCACACCAAGGAGGTGTGGCAATACTTACATGCATTTCCAATCTATTTCAATTAACATGTATGGTCTTATTACCTAGAAATTTCACAAGTTAATCCTTATTGGCTGAATAGTACTTCATGGTATATAAAACTTACATCTTCTTTATCCATTCATCAGTTGATGAGGAAAAAGGTTCTTTACAAGATTTAGCTATTGCAAACTATGTTTTTATAAATACAGAGGTGCATATATCGCTGTGGTATAATGCTTAAAATTCTTTGGAGCATTCCTAGCAAAGGGAATAGCTGGGTCTAATGGGACCTTCAATCCGAGTTTTTGAGGAATTGTCAGACTGATTTCCACAGCAGGGGAGAGTTCCTTTTCCCACCACAGCCCCTCCAGCATTTGTTAGTGGTTGATTTCTTGATAATAAGCATTCTTTCTGAAGATGGAATCTCATGTTTCTTTTAATTTGCATCTCTCTAATGAACAATTATGTTGAACACTTTTTATATATTTATTTGCCATTTGTATTTCTTTATCAGGGAATTGTACTAACTCCAATCTTCCAAAAGAGTCAACAGATTAAATAAAAAGAGACAGATATAATTTATGACAAGTCCAGGAACATCAAAACTCTGGGATAAAAGGTAGAAGCTCTTCTGTATCACTGTATGCATTGGATTTTCACAAATTTGGGGGTGCAGGAAGAGAAGAGTACAAAAGTCCAAAGTTCTCACACCTAAAGGCAGTAAATCTTGTTATTAAGAGAACTGTTTAATCTCTAAATTTGATAGTTTTATTGCTCTGGAATAGGAAATGTCGGCAGCCTGTGCTTTGTTATATTTTCCCTGCAATTGAGGTTTTCTTCATGATGTCTTTGTCCACATTATGTCATCTATGCTTTGCCTTTGTCCCCCAAAATTTGCTAATCTAGGTCTTTTCTGGTTCCAACTGAGATTTAGGAATGTTTTCTCCAGTTCTATGATGTATGCAAATGGCATTTTGATTGAGATTGCATTCAGTCTGTATAATGATTTTTGGGAGTATGGTAATTTTCACTATGTTGATTCTTTCTACCAAGAACAAGTATATCTTTTCATTTTTTATAGCCTCTTTATTACAGTTTGTGTCTAGATTTCTCTTCTGTCAAGCCCCATATACTTTGTATGGAACTTTTTCAGAGGTATCCAAGATAGTTGCTTTTGTCATGGTTCAGTGCTGGGATTAAAGGTGGGTGACTCCTGGATCAGTCCACTGGCTGGATAAGCACCAATGTAAAGATCTCTTACTTCCTTTGTTAGGTTAAATCCTAAGTATTTCATTTCTTTAGAGCTCTTGTAAATGGGTTGTTTCCCTACTTTCTCTCAGTGAATTAGTTATTTGTGTACAGGAGTGCTTCTAATTTCTTAGTGCTGACTTTGCATTAAACTAAGTGAAATATTTTGTTTATTAGTGCAACAAATCTTTTGGTAGAGTTTTTGAGATCTTCTATGTAGAGTATCTTGCCATCTGGAAATAATGATAATTTAACGTATTCTTGTTATATCTTTGTTCCTTTCATTTCTTTCTCTTATTGAATTGCTCTGGCTAATCTTTCCAGAACTATCTTAAATAAAAGTTGTTATAGTAAACATCCTTGTCTTGTTCCTGACTTTAAAGTGAAAGCTTTCAGTTTGTATCTGTTTAGTACACTGTTGGCTATTGTCATAAGTAGCTTTTATCAGATTGAGATAAAGGTCAAACTTTCCAGTTGTCTGTATGATACTCTTTATCATGATGGATTCTGTACTTTATCAAATGGTTTTTCTGTACCTATTGAGATGATCATGTGACTTTTGCATATGGTTCTTTTAACATGGTATGTCATATTTGTTAATTTGCATATGTTGAACCAACACTGAATCTCTGACATGAATCCTATGTAACCATGATGTATAATCTTCTTTATGATCTGCTGCATTCTATTTGCCAGTATCTTACTGAGGAATTTTGTATCTATGTTCATTAGGAAGATTAATCTGCAGTTCTATTTTTTGATATTGACCTTCGCTGGATTTGACATCTAGGTAATACATCTTTCAGGGTAATGACTTTGAGAGTATTACTTGCATTCCAGTTTCATTAAACAGTTTGAGAAGTGATAGCGTTAGAGCTCTCATTCCTTGTAGAATTCCATAGTGAATCCATCAGAGCCTTGTTTTGCTTTGTTGGTAGTTTTTAGTTACATTTTTGGTTTCACTTACTAATATTGGGTTATTTCAAATTTTTATATCTTCTTGATTCAACTTTGGCAATTCATATGATATGTATCTAGGAATCCGTCCATATTTTCTGTATTTTCCATCTTTTAGAGTTAAGTTTCTTCAAGAAGGTCTTTTTTTTGTTTTTCAGAAGCAGGGACTGAACTCAGGCCCTGGAGCTTGCCAGGGAAGCACTTATTCCACTGAGCCATCTCTTTGGCCCCACTTCAATAAGATTTTGATGATCTTCTGGGATTCTGAAGGATCTGTTGAGGTTTTTACCCTTTTCGTTCTGAATTGCATGGATTTAACTCTCTTTGTTGTTTTTTTCAATAAAGTTCCTAAGGGTTTGTCTTTGATTTATTGATGCTTTTGACTGTTTTCTTAGTTTACATTGCATTAACTTTTATCTGATCTCTATGATTTCCTCCTTTGTGAAACCTTTCGGCTTCCTTTACTGTTCTGTCTAGAAGATTGAAGTTCAACATTGGGTTTATTTTTGGCTTTAAACTGTCCCTGGCATGTAGGAGAAAGATTAAATTCCACATTTAATACAAAAATACTTCATTATACATTAGCAGGCTAAATGAACTTTATAATCATTTGTAGTCACAAAATTATACAAACCATTTCATCAATGAAATCACTCTCTGACTAGCACTTGTACATCCAAGCATACCGACTCCCAGCCACACACTTGTAGATATGACATGGGAATCCCATGTCTGGCCTAACAGAATAAATATTTCAAGGTCTACATTTTACTTGGAAGACCTATGGAACTATTCTTTTCTTAGACAATAATTAAACAGTAAAAGATAGTAAACTTGTATTTGTTATTTACATTTCATATTCTTTTCTTAGACAATAATTAAAAGACAAAAGGCAGCAAATTTGTGTTTGTTATTTACATTTCAGCATCCATATCAGAACCTATAATTAATAGTGTGGGACAAGTCTTACGTGATCATACTACATCAACTATCTAAACTTAATTAGGAGAGTATTTCCTTATTTTTCCTGGTAGTATAAAGTGTAATTTATAGATAAAACTATCGACCTATTAAATTCACAGCATATTTTGTGATTTTAAATTGTACTTATATACTTAAAGTATAAAATACATTTTGTAAGAATTAAATTTTCTTAGTTATGTTGTGAAATAAATTTCCTAATATTGGATTGATTTATTTTCACTGTACATAACATAAAGATTTTTCTGAGTACAACCAGAAACAAGAAAACAAATCAACTATAACAAAGCTTCATGAAGACATTGTTTCTCACACTGTCCTTTCAGATTTACAAACTGCCATAGATTCAGCTCCAACCCTAACATAGTCTTGTTCTATATTGGCAAGACTATAGTTGAAAAACATCTTCAGCCTTTAGTGAAAGTATGAACCACATAGTATTTTAATCACTCCACATCACTAAATTGAATCTTTACAGCATCTCTATGGAGCAGGTTCTATAATATTTTTATTTAATAGACAAGTAACAGAAGGAGCAGAAATTGTAAGTAATGTGTTTCAACTCAGATACCTCCTGAGTTGTAAAACAGAATTCGAATCCAGAAAATAAGTGATCCTAGATTCTAGAAGATGACTACTATAACCTAGTATATTGCACTCATAAGTAGCATGCATATAAGTTCCTTTGTCCTAATACTGCTGCAGTGATGAAACACGTGTACCTTTCTTGAAGAAATGTATGCTTCCTGTAATCTAAATTTGTGACCTCCCTTGCATTCTTCTCCTATAAGTAAGGTTGTGCCTCTTGTTCATGCAATTCTGAATGTATATCAATATCATAGTTACTTTTCTTGTTGCTAAGACAAAACATGCAGCACCCACAAATTAAAGGAGTACAAGTTTATTTTGCCTCACAGTTTGTAGAGTTTTAATTCCTAAGTCAGCTGGCTCCAAGCCAGGGTGGCATGGCAGAGGGGCATCACAGAGAAGAAATAATTTACAGCAAGGCAGGTAGGAGAGAGCAACGCAGCAGCAGCAGCAGCAGCAGCAAACCTGCTTTCCCTCTCTCCTTTTATATTCGCTTAGGATATTACTGTACTGATTGATTCCACCCACACCCAGTGTGGGGCTTCCATTATTCGCATAGTGAGACCCTGTCTCAAAAAGACAAAAAAAAAAAAAAAAAATAGGTTTCTGTCCCACAAAGTGATACATACTGTGTCCTCCATGTGTCCCAGGAGTTTCAGGCCAGCCTGGGCATCATAGCGAGGCTGATGCCATACAAGGAAACAAACAAAGAACAATCATCATGGCTACTTGAAGAACCTTGGAACCACTACAGACCTTTTGAGATTCAAAGTCTCTGTACGTTGACCCAAATCTATCATTCTACTATTCACTACTTATGAATTATGTTATAGTAAACCAAACTGGTTGTCACTCTTTGCTCATGCTACTGTAGATAAATTATGTGCATCCTAGTTTTATCTAGTAGAGAAAATATTATCTACTTTGTTATCATTTCAATTTAAAATTCATATATAATATTTTGAGTGATAGATCAATTAACTGATTTTTCTCATGTTTTTTATTCTCACAATGTTCAAAGTGAAAAATGAGAAAATGTGACAAAGCACTGAATAAAAGTGACATTTTGAACTTTTCACACAAAAAAATACTGAGTGCATCTTTTGTATTCTTAGGTCATACCTTCATCATGCATATCATATATGCAAAAAACTAGACTAGCACTACAAATATGGTTTATTAATGTGTTTCCTATATGATACATAAACATGTTCTTATATTGATACATATTGAATAACTTAAATTTTGAGCTCAATGTTTGCTTATCCAATTCCTCATAGTTTTAATTAAAAAACAGTTATGAACATCTTTTATGACTTTTTATCTTTAAAGAGAATAAAACATCATAAAAAAAAGTTAGAATCAATGTAGAATTTCACTAAACAAAATAAAGGAATTCAACCATGTTCGTTATATTGCATATTGGTATCTTCAGATGAGTTATTCAGTTTACCAGTTAAAAACATGCAAAATTGGTCCAAAAAAGTTATAAAAATTTAAAAAGGAGAAGAAAAGGTGAAACATTAACCACTCCTTTTAATAGATCAGCAGAAATCAGCTTCCTACATACATATTTACATTTTTATCTAAATGTGTACTTAACAAAAATAATCTAACATGAAATTGTCAGCTGAACATACTTGAACATTTAAACAATACCTAAAATAATGTATTTTTTCTCTATGGAAAGACTTCACACATTCATTGATAGATAAAACATTGCCCATTTACTCCTTGCTAATGCTATAAGGGAAATGCATAACTCCCAACTTGCTAGAAGTCAGTTACACCAAGTCCATGTTCTCACAAATCAACAAATGCATTGTAAAGCACGAGGATAAGAATACAAAATATGTATTGACAGAGATAGTTCCTGAGAGACAAGAGGGCACCCAAAAGTGAGTTTCCAATATGTCTACTTCTCAAAGGAAAATTTTAAGGAACTCAATCACAACATGCATCAAAACTACGATCAAATATAAATCACAAATGCAGCCACTTGGGTAATCTTGAGCCAATAGAGAATCAGGTTACCCAGGAAGTATACATGGAAAGAACACTGACTCTCTTTAAGAAGGGCTAGACCAGAGCATCTTGGTCACCCACTAGGTTGACTGATGTCCATCTAGCTTTCATTGGACAAGATGATGCTACTGCACTTATCCCTTGTATAGGTACACAGGGCTGGTCCGTCTTTGAGGCTTGGCCTCCACAAGATGTACCTCCTGCCACAGTTGTGATGTATTTTCATCTTTTCAGTGATTTTCTCTACTGCCCTGTCGGACTACTTAGAATATATCTATGTTATTTAGCTATCTATAATACAAACACTAGACATTACTTCCAAACTTTAATTTGCCTATGAAAAGAAGAAAACAACTTCTCATAGCTATTTTAATTTTGGCACACCTGTTTAGCCAACTCAGTACTATGAGTACCTCTAATTACATGAGACAAGACCTAAATAAGATCCTTAGCTCTTTTCATACTTAAATCCATACTTTAATTAACCCTACTAGGAAAGAAGCCTTATATTGTAAAATCAAAGAACAATAATAAAGCCAATCCCTGAATTGGAGACTTCCCTCTCAGCCACTGAAGCTTACTACAGTGAGGCTAGCATGGAATATTCCTCAGTCTTTCTTTGTGTTTTTACAGCTTTGTGCTTCTGAGACTTCTTGTTCTACATGAGCTTCATGTGTGGATCTTGCTCAGTAGGAAGGAGGATTATGTTTAAAAGAAAACTTACCTCCCCTGATGATATCTCCCTACCTATTCTAATGATCCACTCTTAGCAGGTGAGAGAGACCAAGGCTAAGCCATGGCACTGTGGAATTCAAGGAGCAGGATCTGTCAATGTAATTGGCACCCTATCTGTCATAGGATCTCTTAGAAACTGCCAAGCAAGAGGCATATAATTATCAGGCATGAGTTTCTTCTTGAAAGTAAAGTAGAACTTAATAATGTCTATAGGGTGCATAGACAAAAGCAGTTCTCCAGTGGCCTCTGAGTATTCTACTGCCACCTGCCCCTCCATGTGTCCTGTGATAATGTGACCTTTCCACCAAGGATGAGTGATTTATTGTATTTCCAAGTTGCCATGAGGTAGTTGCCAGCTGTGTGTCAATCTAAAGTCTAACTTTGGGGAAGTTACTTGTGGTCTCTGACTTTCCCTCTCATCCCAGTGATTCACGTTATCTTTAAATTCAGCCTCATTCCTGCACTTCCTAAAATTCTAAAAGGGGAAAGACAGAAATGGAATGTTCCATCCAGGATAGAAAGAGGTACTAAAACATCTTAGCATTGCTCATTATATTTAAAAAAACTTTATCAAAACAAAGAATTAAAAATGGGAATGTAATGAGGTCTAAATCAATGAAATGGGAAGCCAGATCTAATTCCTACTTCTCAACTGGGTAATGTTAGAAAAGTTACTTATATATACACTGTAATTTCCTCATTTATGAAATGGAATGGTAAGAGATTAAATAAGAAATTAGACAGGGAAAGAAAACCTGGATTTGATAGTCTATATTTTAATGATGTACATTGCCTTGGGCTTTTGATGGTTTACTGTACTTTCTAAAGTTATTTTTCCATAGGCTATGTAGTACAAAAAACCAAAATAGTACAAAAGTGAAAGTACATAGTGAAAATTACCTCGTATAGTCCTAAACCTTGGACTTCTGGCTTCTCTATTTTCATTGAATAAAATTCACCACTGTACTTTATGTTTTTATAGAGGTATCAAAGGGGAGACAGAGGTAGAGAAAGAGGGGAAAGAGAGAGAGAGACAGAGAAAATATCTAGAATTAATTCTGAACCCACATGGGCATACATACATTTACTCTTTTCTAGCCCATATTATATAAATTCTAGCATATAAATCCACCTCTTTACATCTAAATATTTTCATAATTAATATGGAGATCTTTGTAAGCAGTCCACCTACCCTCTTATCTTCCATATTGTTGCAGGGTACGATAATCTCTAACTACTCAGTCCCCTTCGATGGATGTTTAGATGTTCTCCAGTGGTTTGCTACTTTCCAAAGTAAGCTCAATATAAATATATATGATACCTGGATGAGCACAGTTAATTGTTTTTTAACTGAAAGTGAGAGCTGAAACTAATTAATGCCCATTGAATTTTTCCCATAAGAAATAATGTAGTTGGAAATAATTCATGAAAGCTCCCCAAAGTGTTCGAGCATCCACATTTTACTGGACTAGTATTGGCCTTGTACTGAACTAATAACATCAGTGGCATCACTCTTAATAGTTTTGTAAACCATGACTAGTCTTTGAAATGCACAAAATTAGAAGATAATGACGATTCGCCTGCTTAGTCAGGGTGTAGTGGCCAGCGTTCGATCCGCAGCCTGCTGCATCTGCCCTGCTCGTGGGCACGCTGAGAGGGCAATGGAGACAGTGTGGTGGCTCTCGCCTATAATCACTTGGGAGGTTGAAAAAAGCAAGATCACTGTGAGTACGATCTAGAAGTGAGACCCTGTAGACCCTGTCCTAAATACAGAAAGAAAAAAAGAAGATAACCATGATTATGTGGGGATTCTGCGGTATTTGTGAGCACTATGAGCGCGCCACGGGGTGGACCGCTAGCTCATCTTGAAAGGTAGGCCACAGCAGAGCAAGCACTCTGCTGCAGTGTGGCTCACACAAACAGTTCGCGAAAGTTCCCAGGAATGACACTTTTGGTTCTCACGCAATCAGTGTGTTGGTATTAACGATAAATGAGATATGTATATCTCTATATAAATTACTAAAGGTAGACTACAAGTCAAAGGGAATGTTATTGCCTGGTTGTTATTTTGAGAGCTGTCTTTAAGCTGCACTCCCCCAGCGATGATGACAATTTATATTCCTATCCACAGTGCTCAAGGGTTCCCTTCTCCCCCACCCTCTTCTTACCAACAGTAATACATCTGCTACCATGACAGTGTGTAAAATTGATACCTACGAAAACTTTTTATTTATATTCTCATATTCTGAGTGAGCTTGACCATCTTCTTAGACACTTTTGCCATCTATGCTAATTTTCTGCGGAACATATTTTCACATTTTTTGGCCAATTCTTTCCTATTTTTGTTATTATAACATTGATAGTGTAAGTATCAAATCTAAGAAAGATTTCACCTTAAAAAGAAAGATTTTTTTGCATTTGTCAATTGTCGTTTGATTGTTTGCTGGACGCTTCCTAGGCAAATGATGTTACTGATGAGGATGACTACAATGATGTGTTTATAAAGTGTTCTTTTGTGGATTGGGGTTTTTCCATACACAAATTTTCACATCTTCATTTTTTCTATGCATATATATTATATATAATTTGCACATATGAAAGTCATAGATCTTTTTGTATTTATGTATAGTCCATAATCTCCAAAAATATAGATTTTAAAAAACAATTTTTTTTTTCAGATAATCAGCCAGTATCCCATTTAGTGAAAGCTGGCTAATGTTTAAGATCATTTCCTAGTTAGTACTAACACACGTAATTTGAATTTGTTTTTTTTTTTTTTTGCTTTGGCATATTGTGTTTATTATGTATATGAGTAGAAAATATATAAGCATTTGGCTCAGGTTTCAGAGCAGCAGGAGCTAGGCCTATCTCTATTTCCAACTGGATTGATTGAACCAGGTAATTTTGTCTTTCTACATCCTGCTTCACCTTTTCTAATATATTATATATTCTACACTGATCTTTTTAGAATAGAAATATGATTATTTTCTACTTAAAATCTATAAAAAGTTTCTCAACATGTATGATATAAAAGCTAGCTTTTTGTTAGCTCATTTTTATTTTTTTAATTTAATTAATTAATTAATTTTATTTTATTTTATTTTATTTTATTTTATTTTATTTTATTGTGATACCAGGGATTGAACTCAGGACCTTGTGCTTGCTTACCAGACAGGCTTACTAAGTCATATCCCTGGCCCAAAATCTAGTATTGTAATGTGTTATTTTTTTTTCAGCTATCCATTGGTCTATTCCCTCTAAAATTGCATTTGTTGGCTTAAATTTTGGCAAACTTAATTGTATACATCTCTTTCTCAGAATCTGTGATCCCTGTAGGGAAAAACCAAAGCATATCTAGAATGTTTTTAGTAAGCACAAAGTAGATACTAAAAGATATGTTGTTGATGTGAAGTTAGTTATCTTGTAAACACCTCTTCTAACACCTTTTGCACATCTTTCAACAAATCTCTCTGCTCATCAGATTCAACACCTGCAGAAAGAGTTTGAATAACTGTGCCTGCCTGTTACCCAGCTCACAAGGAAAATTGGATAACATATTTATTTTTAGCCTTGTAGTGTTAAAGGAACTACTACTTTCCCAAGGTTCCATATACAGAGATTTAAAAGGAAAGGTTTAAATTTTCAAACTTACATAATTGCAGATAAATAGTTCTGTTTTGTAGAGCTATACATCGCTGATCACATCTCAGATAAGATAAATATTCAAATATCTTAAAACAGAGGTTTACAGTAGCTTAGTGGTTTGTTGACTCAATGAAAGTTCAATAACCATGGAAACAGCAACCACAAATCAGATGTCGTGAACTTGAAGTCTGAATTATGATATGCTGTGTTACGCAGTTTTCCCAGGTATCATTTACTTTCAGATATAGAGGTGGAAATGTTAAAGTATTTTGTCTTTTTCCTTTACTCATGCAGTTTTAACTGAACTACAAGCTATCATAGAAACCTGTTGCTCTGGGACAGATGGCCACATGGTCCTGCCAATAAACTTGTGAGCATGTACTATTTATTGCCAAGGAACACAGGCTGCAGGGGAATCCGTGGTCTGTCCAAAAATATAGATTTTTAATTTTTTTTTTTAACCAAGGGACTGTCATCCTGCAGGCCCACCCAAGGGACTGTCATCCTGCAGGTCTGCCTGAGCTCCTACATAGCCACAGTTGCCACTTAGTGAATAACTACACAATTCATCAAATATACTTGATATTCACTCCCCCCAGTAGGAAGAAAATGCTCCAGTGATTGAACTAAAACACTGCTTATTTCAATTGCCACCTGGCCTCCTATTGGACTGACATATGAGGACAACTACAATGCCACAGGGGCTCCACGCAGTTTGTTGCTTTTCATAACATAATCAGTAAGTCAAATCACAGGGCCTGTAGAGGGAAGGAAGATGCACTAAACAGCTGCATTATCAATCAAAATTACAGCTGATCCTTTACTTTTAAAATAATACTAAGCTTCAGTTTCTGGACTTTAAAATCTCATTTTTTGTCACTGCATTCCTTCCCTAGTAAGTGCCCTCAGGGAATTCCCCTCAGCAATTAGAATAAAATGCAAAGTGCTCTCCATGACAATGTTTCCCTAGATTGCCTGAACTCCTATTGAACTCCAGTTCCTCTGGTTTGGTGAAATCCAGAGTCATTGATTTCCTTTCTTTTGCAATCTTTACATTTTTTACTGGATCCTCTGTTTCTAGCACTTCCTGTGATGTTTTCTCACAATTTAGGACTCAATCCAAATTTTTTATCTTTTCTTTGTTTACTTTGTCTAAACGTCATTATTTCATCATGTCTGAAATGCTGATCTGTCTGTCTGTCTCTCTGTCTGTCTGTATGTCTCATTCTGTCACACATACACACACACACACACTCTCTCTCTCTCTGTCTCTGTTTCTCTCTCTCTCTCTCCAAAAGCAAGGGCTTTGCAGATTTCATCCTTCTTCTCATAAGATCAATGAGCATTCAGCGCCAATGAGTACTGTTTATATTAAATCAGTGAAGTCAAGGCACAAGGTCTATGGCTTAAATCTAAATTAACCCCAGCAGTTATATGTTCAGAGGTGGGTCCCAGTTGGAAGGGGTTGTCCTTGGGCGTGACTTGGAACAAACAGTTCACCTTCCACCTCAGCTCCCCTCTTCTTTCTCTACTTCGTGGTGCCATCACACGAGTAGCTCTTCCACCATATCATTTCTACATTGGAGTGGGCCGAGCACAGACATAACTTACTGAAACTATGAAACTTTGGGCCAAATAAGGATCTCCTACTTCAAAGACATACTAAGTTAGATACTATATACCAGCAATGTGAAAGCTAATCTAACCAGCAAAAAAATATTTTAATACTCTTATATATCACTCTCTAATAAGTAGAGCTGGACAGGCATAGTATTTTGATGTGTTTGAAAAGGAGAGAAGAGAGCAGTTCCTATTGGTGAGGACCAGACCAAACATTGCACCACTGTTGACCAGTTCTCCTCAAGCCCTTTCTCTTGCTTCATGAGCAAGAGTCCCTGTTGGAAAGTGATAATCAGAAAAGAATTATGAGAAACGAGATATAACAATTAAAATGTAAAACTTACTTTCAAAACAATTGAGATGTTAGATCAGGTCTAAAAATGAATATATAAAAACAAGCAATATGTTCAAATTTCCAGACGTGCTCTAAGAATGATCACATTGTGTTCCTGTTGTAAAATATCTCAAAGCATAACCACCTTGCCTTGTTCCTGCAATGAAAGCACAGCTCTGATCTTCCCACTAATAGTTTTGGCTTCCATGATTACAGACATAGATTTGTTTCTTCCAAATTAAATGTTGCAGGCCAGTGAGCATTTAATGCAGTCCTGGAGCTGTCAGGAAGAAAATAGAAATGGACATGTTATTAATGCCTGAAAATTAGCTCACTCTGTCTGTTAAGAATCCCTCCCCCACTTCAAACACTCAAACCCATAGTTCGGTGAAGGTACCAAGTTGCAGGCTGACTGATAAGAATCTCGGGATCCACCAAGCATCCACCAAAGCAGCAGGAACCTTGTTCTTAGTGGTCCAGGATTAATTCCTCCCCAGAGTGGCGACAGCTACTCTGCATAGCACCATACTCTGTTACTCTTCCTCCGCTACAGGTGTGTGTGCGTAAGGACTTCCCAGGATGTTGAGGAGTGCAGACACTAAAGGCAATGACAGAATAAATCACCTAAAGGGAGTTAGAGGAAAAATCAGGAAACATATGCTCAAAGCTGGCTCTTCTCATTGTTAGGTGAGTGGACCAGCGTTCAGTGCCCTAACTCCGATTTTTAAAAAATCTGTCTCTACAGCTAGGAAGAGTGATCCAGATCTCAGTGAACTTAATATAAGAAAAACACTAATTTCCCTCAGAAAACTTCTCTTTGATTGAAAACAATTATCTGATCACTCCTACCAATATCTGAAATAGTTTTGAAGTCCTCTTCCATGACGTTTTTATAGTTGGGCAGTGGTACCTGCCTTGATGTCCTGAGTTGATGGAGAATGCTCACTTGCCATGGTCATTTTGACATCAGGGAAGGATCAAGAGTCACACAGTGCCAGATCTAGTGAATAAAGATGAGCACATAGTGATATTTCTATTTGGCAGAAATTGACATAAATATTTTTAATCAATTCAGGACTTGAAGGGGCTACGAGAAGCCAAAAAGTAAGACTTTTAGAAATGTAAAAAGTGGCAAGAATGGAAGCACAAGTGTGTTTGAAGTAAGGGGAGCATTTCAGGAAGTGAAAGGTCCTTTACTGATTTTTTTTTTTTTTCTGTATTTTAGGGAAGAGATACAGGATGTTCAGGCTCTCACTACTAGATTGCACTCATAGTGATCTGCCTGTTACAGCCTCCCAAGAGCCAGGACGCCCAGCCTCAGCGCCCCACCGCTCCCGGGATGGAAGCAGAGCGGGGGCGGGGCTGGCACTGCAGGCCCAGTCTGAGGATTAGGGCACCTTCAGGCAGGTGCTTTAATCCCCTGAGCTATTTGGCCAGCCCTTACTGATTTTGTTTTTTTACTCAAACATTTACCATGTTTTTTTGATATCACCTTGTATGTCATAAGAAGTCCTGAAGAAAATTAAATAAAGCTAAAGGAAGTACCTAACATTCACTTTAATTCATAGATATTTACCAATACATGCTTCCTCTTGTCTTTACATTCCTTCTTCAAAAATAAATTTCTGTTTAAAACAAAATTAGAGACCTTTTAAAAAGGAAAATCAATAGAATGTCATGAATTTGTATTGAATTCTATAACTGAAAGTTAGATGTTGCACTCAAGTAGAAAATAAATGTTTTACCTTAATATCATACTCATTTTTTAAATTTTTTTCAGTATGTGTTCTCATACAAGATGTTTTAAATGAATTAAAACTGCAATTTTCTTTTTCTAAACATATGTTTATTCTGGGAGCCTCTGCAATGTGAGGACACAAGAAGAAGACTGCACTGAACCAGCAAATGGATCCTGCGGCACCCTGCACACCCAGGTGACTTGATTGTGGACTTCCCACCTTGCAGAGCTGGGAAAAATAAATTCATTTTATTTAGAACCAATAAACTATCTTTTAATGCTATATATGCTTTGCCATCACATATTTTCAGCAAATTGTCAGACAACATGACTATTTATATTATGCATAACCTGTATCACAGTTTGGAGACTAGAAGTTCCTTATCTTGAAAAGACCCTGGTGTAGTGGTAAAACAATACATAAATAAATATTTGTATCACGGTGAGGTAAGCATTATGAATAACAACATTAGAAATTAATATTGAACCACTTACAACATGTAAATTTAGCTAGATAGTCACAGAAAGGAAAATTTAGATAAAGGCCATGAAATGAACTACCTTTGAGTTAGACATGGAATATGAACATAAAAGAAATACATATACTTGGAGTGCTCAGTATTTTAGTGGCCTGAGTATAGATAAGGTTACTCAGGCTCAGTGTGCATAAAGAGAAGATGGCCCAAGATTAGAGTATTTGTTTATCAGTGTATTCATTTAGGGTACTCTAAAGAAATAAAATCAATAGAAAAAAAAGTCTACAATTATCCTGGGGGATTATTAGGGAGGTTATTGGAAAATCCATAAGGGCTGTCTGCATGCTGGTGAGCTGGAGGGTCCAGAAGTTGTATTGCCCAAGAAGATGGAGGGAACAAGAGGAAATGGGGCTGGTGGGATAGCTCAGCAGTCTAAGCACCTGTCTGGCAAGCACAAGGACCAGGGTTCTATCTCCAATACTACATGCCACACCAGCCCTGGAGCACCAGGTATGCCACGCAGGCTACAAAAACGAGGTGTGGTGGTGCATGCCTGTAATCCAAGAGCTGGAGAGGCAGAGACAGGAGAATCACTGAGAGTCCAAGTTGTGTAGTGAGACCCAGAAATAAATAAATAATAAATAAAACCAAAATGTAGCACCAGTCCAACGTCAAAGGCTGAGAAGCTCCACAGAGAGTTGCCCTCATCCTGTGTGAATCTTCATTGCAAAGCTGAAGAAAACAGAGCCCCGAAGAAAGCAAAGGGCAGCCTACTCAGACAGACCTGAGCTCTCAAAAGTGGGTGTAGGGTCTGGGGAGATGGCTCAGTGGAATAAGTGCTTCCTTGGAAAGCACAAAGGCCTGAGTTCAATCCCTGGTTCTGAAGAAAAAAAAAAAGTGGGTACAGTTGCTCTTTTCTTTTTGTTCAATTCCATCTGGCTGTTGGTTGGTGTCACCCACACCCAGGGTGTGTCTTCCCTCCTCAGTTTGCTAGTTTCCATGTCTTCCACCCACAGACACAGAGCTGCACATCACTCATCTCGGATGGTCTTACTCCAGTGTCATATCACAGCTAAGGGTCACAATAGGCCAACTTTCTTGCTGTAACACACAGCCCTAATGCATCAATAATATCAAACAATGGGCACTTAGTTTTTCTTCATTCGCTTAGCAATAAAAGCCACTGCTGGCCCGAGCTCTCCCGGTCACTCCTAGCATAGGCTAGGCTCTACTAAGCCTATGGATGTCTTCATTACAGAATCCAGAGTGAAAGAGATTCACAATCTCAGAAAGATTTTTCTTTTGGGGGGAGAAGGAGCTAGAGAGACCTTGTGAAATCACATAAACACAGCTGAATATTTTGTTAAGCTCTGTCCAGTCGTATCCCACTGACCAAGACGTGCCACCCCATCACACATAGTCAGTGTAGCACAAATGCACAGCCAAATAAAATGTCTTTCAGAGAAATGTAAACTGCAAGGAAAAAGAAAATAATTACGAACAGCGAAGATTTTCTTAATAAAATTTATTACTTTTCCTATACTGAATGCTCTTACTTATTTCTAAAACCTTCATTTCTAACTTTTTACTCATGGCTTTAGAAATTCTGTTTGCCATAAAAGTAAATATAAAGAATTTTCAAACTCCTTTCAGCCCTTAATTCTTAAATACTGATCATTAAATGCTGAAAAGAAGAAGTGAAAGCATCCCTTGACTTAAGAGAGAATGGAGGCTACAGAACTGTAACCATCATTTTTAATCTAAAAGATCCACAATGAAACCACTCAGCACGGGGCTATACATCGGATCATGTGATAATCCTAATTATCTTGGTCCCGCACCTCTGGAAGACATTGCTGAGCAAAGTTTAATGCAGCTGATCCAAGTGGAAGGAATTCAGAATGCTTCTTTGGACCTGCAAATTCTCTTAGAATCCTTCTGCCAGAAGATGCTGATGAGCACCTTTTTCTCTTTGGAATAGTTAGTAAAGGAGCATTTAGAAGAAAAGCAGACCCTCAGCTGCATAGGAATGAGCCAGAGGAACCGGCTTTGCCAAATAAGCAGGGCTTTCAGTCCTCAGTAAGTTCAGTACACAAAGGCAAGGTGTTTACTTGAAGATATTTTTAATGTTAAAGTCAAGATACCATCTTGCTTTAGAGTTTAACTGAAAGTTTCCTGAAACAGACTTCAAAGACCAGCATATAGAGAAAGAAAAAATTCCAAGTTTTAATAATATGAATTCCTAACTATGTGAAATTAAGCATTTGCTCATTATAACTGAGCTCTTTAGAAATATAAAGGACTCAGAGGACTCAGTTCAGTTTTTTTTTATCAGAATAAAAATACTAATTATGTAATAGAGAATTAAACCAAAGAAAATAATGTATGATTTAACCTTCAAGATTTTCCTATAGAATTTATAACCATAGTTTAAAATACAAACTTCTAATGTAGTTAGAAATCTATGGCAATATAAACAAAACTTCAGCCTTGATTATGAATTCTCTTGTTAATGTATTAAGTAAGACTTTTGAATTTAGGCCAAAATATGTTACTGTTTAATGCAAAACTTCCCTTGGAATGATAATGTGCTATCCTACAAAGTACATTATATAAATCAGATCCATTAATGATAACATCATTTATTTCACCTTATGTTAAAACTAAAAAAGTGCTTTTTCTGACAATTATAGGTTAACATAACTAAGTTTTAAAATAAAAGGTGACATTTCCTGAATAAAGAAGAAATATATACTAAACCAAAATATTATCACTGTTTTAGGTAAGTCCCATTCCTATTCTCCTTTTTCTTTCTATTTTTTCAGTTTTTATATATTATTAAAGAGAGTACAAATTAGAATTAAACCAGAAAAAATTACAAGTAATACAGAATTTCACTTAACAGAGCAATATGAATTTCACAGCATTTGTTGTAATACAGTGTTGTCAGCCGGGCACGATGGCACATGCCTGTAATCCCAGCACTCAGGAGGCTGAGGCAGGAGGATTGTTGTGAGTTCGAGACCAGCTTGAGCTACAAATAAGCTTAAGGTCAGCCTGAACTGCATAGTTAGACCCTGTCTCAAAAAAGACAAAAAGAAAAAAAAGAAAGAAAGAAATACAGTGTTGTCTTCCAAACAGTTATTCATATTACCAGATATATGCATTTAAAATTGGAAGAAGAAAGAAAATGTCTAAGAAATTAAGAAGAGAAAACTACAAACAATTGAGAAAAGGAAATGAAATACATTATTATCTGCTCCCTTCCATAGAT
Source organism: Ctenomys sociabilis (assembly GCA_004027165.1). NCBI lineage: Eukaryota > Metazoa > Chordata > Mammalia > Rodentia > Ctenomyidae > Ctenomys > Ctenomys sociabilis. Next base: position 80,360 of record PVKA01003037.1, read on the forward strand.
CAGCAGAAATGCTCAGTACAGTTATCTAACCATCCTGCTTACATACATAGATGAATCTCTTTTCCCCTCTTCCTCTCCTGTCCTTTTCTTAAACCCAAAAACTCTTACCTTTTACATAAATTCTTTCCCTTTTACCAGTATCTACTATACTGTACTCTTCAGATTCCATTTTCACTTTCAGGTTCTCACCCTAATGAGACAATGCAATGTTTGCACACGTAGGTCTGATTTATTTGTCATTTGTATTTCTTCCTCTGAGGGGTGTATATTTATCTTGGATGTCCATTTTTGTATTGGCTCTTTAGTTTGGGGGTCCTAGGTTTTTTTAGTTCTTTATATATTCTAGATAGATGACCTTTGGCTGAGTCATTATTGGTTAGGAATTTTTTCCAAGTTTGTGGATTGTCTTTCCACTCTGTTGACAATTTCTTTCGACTTATAGAAACTTCTCAACAAGAGGACTTGTCGATTCTTTGAAGTATTTCCTGTGCAGTTTGATTCTTGTTCATGAACTGCTTGCCCATGACTATGACTTTAAGATTTCTGCTTACTTTTTCTTGCAGGAGATGTAGTTTCTGGTTTAATGTTTAGATCCTTGATCCACTTTAACTTTAGTGCATGGTGATAGAACATGTTCCCTGGAAGAAAGATAGGCTCTTTAATGTATGGTGCTGGAAAAATTGATTCTCTTACTCAATTTATTTTGCCTCTTGTTTGTAATCACTATTTATGTATTTTTATTAAAACAACTCCAAGACATTTGTAAAATAATCCTAATATCTTTCTCCTCTCTCTATTAATATGTCTGAATATGGGCATTATTGTTTTATTCATTTGAAATTTTTCTGGTTCTTGGTCTGCATAACTTTTTTAATGAACCCTTGAAATTTTCAGTATTGTATAATGAAATTGTAGATCTTGCTTAAACCTCCCTTTTCTCTTTCTTCCTCTGACATTACCTTAGCAAGGGAAGGGGCAGCCAACAACTCATTCAGCCAGATGGTTACAGAAACCCAGGTTTCCCGCTTGTCTTCTATTAGGTACAAATTCACCTTCATATTTAGACCGGCTGGTAACTCAGGAGAGAGCATGCTTTTAAGTCTATATTTTTAGAATTCAAACAAAAAGAGGGACTGCTGTTGACAGAAGAACATACATGAATGCCTTTACAAAATCAGAGTGTACTCAAACATATTTCTGGCCAGGTTAAAATATGATGACTTGTTTACGTTTGTAATTATGAGAGACCATTCAGAATTTTTGTAGGTCAATTAGCAGGGATCTCTGATAAGAGGAATTTGCAAAATGCAAAACCCTCTTTTCTATAGTGACCAAGTTTGAGTAGGAGCAAGCAAACTGAGCAGAGTGTAAGAATCAGGCATAGTACAATAGAGGAGCACTGATACCTCTCAAGACCTGGACTTGAAGGCTGGCAAGAAGGCTGTAAATGGGGGCCAGGGAGATGGCTCTGTGGAATAAGCGCTTCCCTGGCAAGTGCAAGAGCCTGAGTTTAATCCCTGGTTCTGCAAAAAAACAAAAGTATAAAAACGAGGTATATCAAATAAGGCCATAATAATGAGCTGAGCTATAAGTTGCTCTAGTCAACAACTTCAGATAGCCCACTATTATTGTGGACTGCTGGACTGTGTTGGATTGTTTCACTGAGTTCAGGCATCTATAATAATTGAATGACAGTGGAATGCCCATCTTTGACAGGACTAAACAAACAAAAAAAAAAGGATACAAAGGAAGAACCATTCTGTGTTTGTATAAATAGTAAAGTTAGGATAAATATTCAGTGCTTCTGCATAATTCTATGAGAAGCAAAATTTGCACTAATAGTGGTTGGACAGGATATTATGTTGGCTTCTTGTACTATTTTCAACCACTAGGAAGATAGCAAGGTAGAAAGTATTAATTATTGAAACTGTACTATAATTCAGCTTTAAAAAGTAAGATAAGTATACAACTACATTCTCTTAATTCATTGATTAGAGACATTTGTTCTAATAGTGTTTATAAGCAGAATATCATGCATGCACCTTGTACGACAAATAACTACTAAGAAAACAAAATGCAATGTATTAATTATTGAATCTGTCCTGCTAATTTGATTTGAAACTGTCTCATTGCTATTTGTTCTTCAATAAAATACAATAAAATTTAAAAAACAAGAAAAAATTAAAATAAAATAAAATTATTCTTATTTTCAAAAAAAAAAAAAAAGGCTGTAAAAGGAGGGGTTGGAAGCTGTGACTTAAGGTCTCATTGTTTTGGCTATAATAGGAGACTTTCCGCTGAGGTTGCTGAGGGGCTATGGGAGTGAGAGTAACCAGCAGCCTCAACTGGAAAAGGAAGGATAGATGGGCTGTTATCCTGCTGTTAGCTACATAGCAGAGGGAGAGGAACATGCTATTTTGGGGGAAAATGTGTTATTAGACTTTTTTTTTTACCTTTATACATTTCTTTATTGTTTTAATTTTGTACTCCTTGAAATGATAAAACTCTTAATTCAGGAATAAGTCATGCAAAATGTTACATGTTACCAAGTTTGTGCATAGTTCTACTTGTCTTTTTTTCCCCTGTATTTTAGGGAAAGGTCTACAGGTGTTCAGGATTTCACTACTAGATTGAACTCATAGTGATCCACCTGTTTACAGCCTCCCAAAAGCTGGGATCACAGGCACGCACCAATACGCCCAGTCGCAATTGCTATTTCAGCAAGGCGCAGGGGCAGGGCCAGTACAGCAAGCCTAGGGATCCAACCCCTAGCCCCTGCACGTTCTTGCAGGTGCTTAATCCATTGAGCTATTTGGCCGGCCCTGTCAGCCTTTATGTATTTGTAACATGCTGCAAATGAAAACTAGAAATCTTGAGCCAGGGAGTAAACTCAGTAGAATAAGCACTTGCCAGGCAAGCGCAAGGTCCTGAGTTCAGTTCCCAGTACCACATACACACACACACACAAAACCCCTAGAATTATTTTTGTTTTGTTTTTTGTACCAGGGATCGAACTTAGGATCTTGTGCTTGCCAGGTAGGTGGTTATGGTGCTGAACTTTATGTCTAGCCATCTACTTGTCTTATCATTGTTATTTTCTGATCAAAAGTTGAAGCTTCCACAGTTTTTGGGTACCATCATGTTCTCAATTTTCTCAGCTTTTCTACTGTTATCTTCCTTAAAATAAAAAATGCTATTCAGGAAACATTGAAGCCAAAGATAAATAGAAATATACTGCTACTCAAGATTCTTTATGCCTTGAACACTTGAATTTTAATTTTTTGTATCCACCATGCTGAATTTAAGCTCTGTAAAACATCCAAGTGCAATAGTTAAGATGGAGAAGCTCAGTCTAAGTCAGAGACATAGTATTGGAAATCAGGCAGGAAATAGTCTTTGAAATCTCAGAAGTGACAGATTTCATTATAGAGAGTGTGGGAAAAAAGAGAAACAGTCTAGAACTGAGATAGTAGGAATAGAATTCTAGGTAGAAAAGTAAAGAACAGGAGCCAGGGAGATGGCTCAGTGGAATAAGTGCTTCCCTGGCCAGCACAAGGGCCTCGGCTAAATTCCCAGTTCTGCCAAAAAAAAAAAAAAAAAAAAAGGAAAGAAAGAAAAAAGAAAAGTAAGGAACAGCTGGCATAGAAAGCTGAGAGAAGTGAACAGGTCAATTAGGAGAGAAAAGTGCTTCCAAAAGAAGGGGTCAACTACACCCAGCCCTATGAAAGCTATTAGACTTTTTTGTAACTGGAAGCAGGTGATGAGGAAAAGTGAGGAGAGTGGAAGAGTGAGGTATTACCTTAGCTGATGGAAGTTGAGAGGTCAGAAGGTAAAGCAGTGTCTGTAACTTTAGCCTCTGGTGGTGGCCAGCAGTGGCCAGTGGTGGAGGCTCTGGGAGTAGGGGTGTGTAGGGCCAGCAGTTGGCAACAGCTTCAGCCTTGGCAACAGTCCCAGGCTCTCCAGGGTGGGGTATAGCGGAACCTGATGTGACAATCTGACAGACAGACAGAGGAGCAAGTGAGAGGGAGGGGAGGGAGGGACAGAGGGAAGGAGAGAGCACTGGGCAGTTGTGTTCATGGGAGGGGGTGTGTCTTTAGAGTAAACAAAGGCTTTTAAGTGACTTTTAACCATTTCCTGCTGCAATAGCAGTTTTAAGGGGTTAAAAGTTTTCTGGAGGGGTTAGGAATGAATATTTTTCATGGTGACAGAATTTGAGCTGAGGCAGGCTTTAAGACTTGAGGGTTTCCTCAGGGACAAGTGTTAATGTGTTGCCTTAGTGTGTACCAAGGAATGTGAACACAGTCTACTCTGTCCCCTGGATAATAAACAATTTGGACATGGTCCCACGGTTTTGGAACTGGGAGGGAGAGCCATTTGTTCCTAGCAGGACATAAGGGCAGTAACACTCTGCCAAGAACTGTGGAGACAGCTTCCCCTCAACCTGGGACTGGAAATCTCAGTGGGATTCAGGTCACCTGACTGGTGTTGGATGTAGGCTGGCAGCAGCAAATAGGCAGGTTCCAGAGGAAAGAAGCTTGGTAGATAGGTAGGGGCCTCAGGGCTGGGGGGTTTGTCCCCCAGGAGCCTCACATGCTGCCCCTCCAGTCACAAGGTGGACAGGGCTTCAATAGGGACTTTAGCTAAGAGGATCTGTTGATGGGTGTAAGACAGGCACAGTTTCTGGTGATTGTAAAGGGAAAAGAAAACGAGGTAGGGAACCTCAGACTATTTCCCATTGAGGCAACGATAGTTATCTAAATTAACGTAGATGTCATAATCAAGAGTTCCTGAGGGCATCAGATAGTCTTATTGCCCAGCTTGCATTGTGAGACATGCTGTTTGCCAGAGAAAAATTAGATGTTTGACTTCAAGGTTTGAGAAGCCTAAGGGGCCTTTACGGACAGACTTAAGACAGTCTAGGACAGAATAGTTTTGAGAGGATACTGAAGAATTGCCTATAATGATGAGAAGACATACTAAGGGAGCAGGGAGTGAGAGGAGACTGAAGATGATGAACTTGTTGTAAGAGTCCCAAAAAGGAACATAGAGCCAAAGCCCTCCCAGCAGGCCTCCCCAGTTGGAGAGAAGGCTAAGCAGGGGGAAGGAGAGGCTTGGCGCATCAACATAACTTCATAGAGTAGGGCCAGGCTGGCCAAGAAGTGTAGTTGAGCTGTCCAGAATAGAGCTAGACATCTTCAGGGAGAAATCAGGATGAAATAGAAAATAAAAGAGCAGTCAGTGCCAAGGAAATCCTGGAAGAACCTTGAAGGAATTTGGAGGCTGGAATCACCTGGAACACAGCTGCAGGCAGAGGCAAGTAAGTGGTCCAGGAATGACACTTACCTTCAGGATGTGTAGAGAAGGAAAGAGAAAATGCAAGTACAGAAAGTGATCTCATCTGGGTTAATGTTGGGAAGGGAGCCTTAGAGACATTCGGTGTTGATAAATTGAAAGAAGGAGTTGACTGTAGGCAGCAATTCCTCAGGGAGAAATGGCCCTCTCTGTTTTGTTTTCCCAACAAGTTGGACATTGGAAGAGGCTTGAATTTTAAGATGGGTTAAATGAATGATGAGGGAATACTCACAGTTTTGGGCTTCATGGGTGGTTAGGTCAGCAAGGGAGGTCTGAGGCTCAAGTTCCACCCAGAAGGGCTGGCAGCAGACTAGGCCAAGACCCTAGTCAGGAGGAACCGGCAGAAGCCTTGACATCCCTCCTAGGTTTCAGCACCAAATGTGATCACCTGGACCAGACCAGGCATACTGACACGGGTAGGAGATTTATTGGGGACATCAAGCAGGCTGGTTGTCTAGCAGACCAAGACAGCAGTGAAAAAAGGGGGCACAGAAGACTTTATAGAATGCTTTAGGGAGGGTGATCTTGGGCTGGAACAGCTGAGAGAGAGCTAATCTTGGCATGCCACTTAGTCTAGGGGGGACCTTTAATGTTAACAAAGGAGAGTTTCATGGTTGCTTGCCCAGGTGGGTCAGGTGGACCTGTTCTGTGGTTTTGGTTTTGGCACTGCATGGGGCAAGGGGGAGAGAGTTTGGAGGTAGGGGGCCTGGGAAACCAAGAGCGAGAAAGTTTGGGGCAAGGTGACTGGGAAGATTTGAATACTGACCTATCATCTTCCATTGACAAGGAAGTGAAGGGTGTGTGCTCAACTTGTCTTCTAGATGAGAGTTTGAGTTTGGGATCTCTAGGCTGTCTCCACTGAATGGTGAGGAGGAGGCTAGCCTCATTACCATTAGGTGGTATTAAAAAGTCTTGGGCTAACCACTAATATTTCTCTGACACAGTCCCAGCAGGAAGGCAAAGAGATACACCCTCAGCCCTGGGAGTGTCTGGGAGTGGAGGTGCCCAGGCTCTCCACTGCACTCCATTGCCATCATGAGGAGAGGAGGGCTCAGAAGATCCTATGTTTGTAAAACAACCTTGGTGAGAAGTTTGTAGCTGCCCAGGGTGGAAATCTAGGACTGTATGAGCCCTTTAGAGGTGAGGTAGAGGTGTGCACGCAGTTTTATTGCATGGCGTTTGGTTGGAGTGCAGTTGCTATTGTTTAAAAGTTTTCTGTCTTACTAGACTGCCCTTTTACTCATCCTTTGGCAAGAGGGGACAGGATTTAGAGAGCTTTGTCTGTAAACACTGTCAACTTGTTTAGCCTCAATTGTAGGTTACACAAAGGAAAAAGGAAGGAATCTTAGAACATAGAGGACCATGGCATTCTTTGGGCTTCAAGGATTCTAACACTTCTGCCTTCTCTCCACCCTTCAGAGTTATATTTTAACTTATTTTGGAGGTTTTAGTAGTATGAAGTAAAAGAAAAGGAGAGTAGATCTGTTCTATTTTTTCCCAACATGGAAGTCTCCACTAACATTTTATTTCAGTTATTCTTTTCTCTTCCAAAATATTTATTTATTTTGTTGTTGATGTCTCTTCTTTTTGTGGCACCTCTCCACATACTTTACCTTTCTGTCATCTTAGACACTTATACTATCTCCAGCTGTTAGACTACAAATCCCAAAGTTTGTTGCACCTGCTAATTTCCTTCTGTCATAGTTCTTTCCCTTTTGCGGCTTTTTATTGAATGAGTGTTTGTCTTTAGCTTGAACCTTTTCTCCTGCATTATAGAAACCATAAAGAACAGTTTTCTTTTGCTTCTACCAGGTACCTCTGAGAATTCATCTGTTCAGGATCATTATTTATATTTCTAATTTTTCAGCTTAGAATTCATACCTTTACAAGGAATGTGAATTGGTATCCCATACTTGAACGGAGCATCAATTTCGTTTCAGTTCTGAATTGGAGATTTTTTTCCTTCTTATCACAAAATGGAATGGGATGCTTCCTTGTAAATTCACAGCATGTGTGATGCCTTCTTGTCCAGTGGACAACAGGGGAGCTCTCGAGGCCCAGCCTTCTGCTCCTTCAAGTTCAATAATCCTCTAGCTGCAGTTTTTATTGTTCTTCTCTTCTTTGAACACAGCTCTTATTCTGAGTAGCTTTTAAATTCCCAGCTGCTAACTTGCATGGATTATACCTACCAATCACATATGTCTTGAAATTAATTATTTTTGACTCCCCGTGATTCTGATCATGTATAATGAAGCATGGTCAAGATGACTAAGAACTAACAGTTAAAATTTCAGAAATTAACTGTTTAAATACACTGGGTAAAACATGCATCCCTGTGTTTTTCTTGTGGGAAGTTCTGTTCAGAATGCCATAATAAAGAAATTATACTTTTATTGCTTTATCCAAATCAGAGATCTTAAGAAATGAGTGTACTTTCCATGTGGAGCCATGTCCTTATAGGCTTATCCCCTACCTGCCTCGCTCCAACCTCACATCCACAGTGGGGAAAATCAGGGCTCAGTGAGTCAAATGTCAAGAGGCTGTGTAAAGGTTTCCCTAGTCCCTTAGAAGGTGTTCCTTTTTCTTTTCCATGCTATCATTCTGCCTTTGTTTTGTCAGCTAAAAGATTAGTGCGCTGTTTTCCTTTTAAAATACATTCAAAGACAAAAGAAGAATCTAGATGTTTCTATGAGGAAACATCTAGAGGTGTTGGAAGGCGCCCTCAAAAGTCAGCCAGGAGTGGCCTCCCCCTTGGAGCCTCTTCTGGCTGGATCGACTGGAGGAGCAGATGTCTCTTTGCATTTCCCCAGAGGACAACAGCATTTGCCAGCAGTCCTCGGGCCAAGGAAAGCACCAAGCACTCAGCTTTATTAAGCCTTGGCAGAGCCCAACAAATGTCACTGCGAGCCAGTTCTACGTTTTCTCATTCTTTGTCTGTAATAGTCCCTTTCTTTTCATTTCTTCTTTGTATTTCTCTTCTTTGCTGCTTTGCACTATTATTATTAATTATATTATTATTGCTATTAATCATATTATGCTTTTTTAAAGTGAGTATCATTAAAGTGCCTGCTCAAGCATACATTAATATGAATGTATTAATGAATATATTGTTCCCTCCAAACTATATTTAATAAGGCAACAATTGATTTTTAGTTATCAGCAATATATCTGACATACGAACTGCAGAAGTGTTTTAAGACAATACATGAAGAAGTTAAAGAACATTACAAAACTGGAAATGTGGTCAATAACTAGCGCATTAACTTTGAATCCATATGCAACTATGATGCTGAGGGAACTTACATTTTAGAATGTTGTGTAACAGGAATCATTCAATCTGACACCCCATTTAGTAAATAAGAAAGAAAACCTGGACCAGTAGTCACCTAGCTCCTCTGTTTAAAACTCGGAAACTAAATCTCTTCTCTACACTACCTTCATTTTCAGCATGAAATAAAATCTACTTAGAACTGACATGGTGATAGAGCTGGGCGTGGTGGCACACGCCTGTAATCCCAGCACTCGGGAGGCTGAGGCAGGAGGATTGTTGTGAGTTCGAGACCAGCCTGAGCTACAAAGTGAGCTTAAGGCCAGCCTGAACTGCATAGTGAGACCCTGTCTTAAAAAGACAAAAAAAAAAAAAAAAGAACTGACATGGTGAAAGCTGAGTTCACATGTGTGGCTGCTGGGTGACAAAACAATTCAGAAAGTCAAGTCTTGGGACATAGGCAGCCAGCGCTAACCAAAATTGGCACATTGCACTGGTTTATAAATGAAAATGAACACTCTACAATCATCTGGCATAGTATTACTCTTATAAAATAAAACATTTTAATGTCATAATTTAGTAACTGCAAATACAAGGTATAGAGCCAGACTGCCTGAGTCTGAACACCACTGAAGACATGCTAGATTCTGAGGAAGCCAATTTGTGTTCTGTGTTTCTTCTCATCTGTACAATACAAATAGTGATGGCTACTAATAATAGTAAGTATTTCATTTACTTTGAAGATCAAATGACATCTAAATCTATCTATATGCATGTATCATACTTAGAATAGTTTCTATCAAAAGTAAACACTACATCAGGGTTAACTGTCACAAATACTTATTTTGTAACTAGGTGTGAGTTGCCTCCTCTCTAAACCTTCAAAGTGACTGTAACGAAATCCTCAAGAAAGAATGGCCTCTGTTTCCCTGGAATCTAGCTCAGCCTCCTACTTCCTTGGCTTGTAGAAATAATGATGTGCCAATTTCAAACCCAGACCTCCAGAATGCAGTCCTGCTTCTGCATCCTCTGAGATCTTCCCTACAGAGATCAGACAAGGATGAACTAACACCAACCCCACCCAATATCTGACTGCAACTTCACCGGACACTGTAGGTCAACATTGCCCTTAATCAAGCCTTTCTAAAATTCCTAGCCCACAAAAATATCATCAAAATTAAATGACTATTCCAAGTTGCTAAATTTTGCAGTCAGAAGTTATACAACAAGAAAACCATAACATTGCTAATGGAATGACTGACTCAGAACAGAATAATCAGGTGGTGTTTGGAGGATCTTGTTTTTCACTAGAGAATTAAAATTCTGTATGAGCCCTTCAAATACATAGGAATATGTACAGTTACCAAGAATATATGAAGCCAGAAAATTGCCATTCCCACAGTGATAACCATTCCACTGCTCACTGTGAGAAAGTGACTTTGAATAACAGATAATAATAACAGATCTTTTGAAACAAGGCCAAGGTTTAAAATTCTAAACACTCTCCTCCAGGAAGACTCCAGTAATATGGAATTGGGGCCTATTCTGTCCTCAGATTTATACTTGTCTTTGAAGTTTCATCTTTTTAAACACACCCAATACATTTGGGTCCCATGGGCTAAGGTGGAAGCATTTTTTGATTTACACCTTGAAAGCATTTGGCTTCTAACTCTGTGTAAACCTGCCTTCAGAGTTCTCCTGAGATGGGAGGACCCATGGAGCAGAAAATGAAACACTAAATGTCATGCAGAAACACACTGGTGTTTACAGTTTAAACTTTTTACAACTGAATAAAGTTTGGAGACTTTATATTTTATATCACTTTTCTTATGAGCCAAAATTATTGGTTACTGATCATCAGAGTAAGAAGGCAAAGATATGAGGTTGTTTGATATGTCTCTTGCTTGTTTCTACTATAGTATTAGATTCTTGAATCCCTACCTAGCAAAAAGAAATTTCCAAATGCACCTCATTAGAATGATAGTATACACTCTTTATGGCAGGCAACATTTTGCTGCATTTTCCCATGAGTGAAACTAAATTAAGGAGAATACGTGTCATCTAGAGCTGGATCTATTGGCTTGTAGTAGGTGGTGCAGAATGCTTATCTCTGGTTCTTTTGCCAACTTCCTAGGGATCTTGGAAGAAAATTATTCATTTTATTCTCTAGTGTCCTTATCTATAAAAACCTAAGAAATAATACAAATCTTGAAGGACCTACATAAAACATTGTATGTAAACATACTTGCATGATGCTTTACCTGGTAAATACTAAATTCCAGCTTTAGAGTTGACATCCACCCTAGGATCTGCACAATTCCAGAAAAAAGGATCTTATGACTAAGTGTATCCATCAGTAGAGACATTTTATCCTTGAATGTTAATATTATGAGCAAACGTTTGTAAACACAATACCCTGGAAATGGAAAAGAGGAAATAGCAATTCTAACAATAACTTTGGAAAATCAATTGAAGTAATAGTATTTGTTTTGGAGTTGTTAAGACTTCCAGCAAGTGGGTCTAAATGTCTCTTTGAAGTATGTTATTTGTTATTATTACTCAGTAAAAATATCCAAGCCAGAGTCTACCTTAGACAATGACACAGAGGTGATATGGTCCTTGTAAACACAGGTAGACTTCCTTGTACCAGGCATGACAGATGACTTCTGTATGCTTGCTGTTTCTACTAGGCTCATTTTGTACCCACTCAAGCTCCAAGGCACCCAAATTTCTCACCATGCTTTTGAGTCCTTCTACCATCTGAATGCCAAGTCAGACTTGAGCAGGAGATAACATGGGAATTTCTCAGTGCAGTGTAATGTGAGGCCACATAGCTCGTTGGTGAATTGTGAAATTTGTAAACACATGAGCCCCAAATACAGCACACTGGCTGCAGAATGAATTGGACAGAAAGTAAAGATGGTGGATTTCGAATTTAAAGATTTTTCACTGAGAGGAGACAGGCTAGATTGAGAATAATGAAAAGATTCCTTTTCCTGACACTTACAAGGTAACAAAGTAATCCAAATATTTACCCTGTTTTGCATGTCCTATAATCAATAATGGTAAACTGTTGGTAACTTTATCCCTTATAAAAACTCTTGGCTTTCTAAGCTTCTGATTTTACCCTTATAAGATAGAAATAATTACATAATGTATTGGGTTGCTCTCACTGCCAAATCTCTAGGGGAAAACAAAAAGCTCTGAATAACATTGGCCAATCCCTGTGGTATAAATGCATTCTCAATGGTCAGCTTCGAATCATGAAGCACAGTATGGAAGACAGGTACAATAGCACATGTTATACTATTTCAATTTTACATAAACAGTGCATTTGGACAACCTCAAGAGCACATGCAAAGCAGAATAGAGTAATGAGCTGGAGTTTTGGTCTCATAATTTATTTTACTGACTTAACTTTTAATAATGTCTGTATTTCACAGCTAGCTTTCAAAATTCCTAAAAATGTAATAATCAATTCTCACCAGCTTGTGTGGAGCCAGATCTGGCACACAATTGATTATTTTGCCTTAAAAAGCTCATTTTAAAATGATCATGCTAGCTTTCTACTAAATCTTAAGGAAGTCACATTTAAAACTATTACTTTATATCTTTCCAATTTAGCCATCTGGGAAACCTTACCAGTAACTCTCAGTGTTAGAGAAGCTGATGCTACTCAGGTATCAATTTTATTGCTATTGCAAAGGCAAGAAAAACACCAAAACAGCATCCAGAATTTAAGGCACAGCTATGTACCTGAATGGGCAATAATGAAGAAACTTCTCAACATATCAGGCCCTGATCTCTGCAGGGCTGAATTCTTGGGCTTATATGAGACAGGCAAGCAGTAAGTACAGAGGCAGAATGGTTTGTCAGTTGGGGATTGGTTTACACTATGTGCATCACAGCGACTAGCTATGCATCAGAGCAGGCAGCCATTTCTAAGAGACAGGAGCAACTTGAATGAAGGGTACTGGCCCAGGGGTACTGGCATTTTCTGCTACTCTTATACCTACATTCTAGCATAGAAGCCTTCCAGAGACTGTCTACAGACTTCAGCAGCTGCTAGGTGGCTGCGATACAGGACAGTCACCAGGCTGATGCGTGTTACATCAGCAACAAATTCCTCAAGGGGAGGAACAAGCCATGATGGTCTAACTGTAAGCCCCTTTTGATGACTTAGTCTATGCCTCTGGCCTTATTGAGAGCTAGAGGAGGAGGCAAGAGAACCTGCACATTCTGAGACCCCGCTGGTTACAGAAAGCTCTGAAATCATTGTTTGTGGTTGTCTTTTCTGTGAAGTCTATAGAGGCTTCTTTGTTCTTTTTCTCAGACGGCAGGTTAAGACACATATTATCACATGAAAAAGAGGAAGGTAAGAAATTGACCAAAGAAATAATTTGTAACCATAAGGAATAAGTAAAACGGTGATAGAGGAGGGAGGGAGGAGGAGGGAAAAGGAAGAAGGGAGAGAGTTTTCATTTAGTTCCTATCCTGAGGCTAAAATCTGATCCAGCTTATTAAATGAAAGAACCTATTTCCAGGTTTCTCAGAAATTCTCCCCTAGCAAAACTGGTGTATCTTGCACAGGCAATGTCTTTTTGTCTGAATGAAAAAATAAGTAATTACAGAGATCCGAAGATGGGAAATAATGAAAGATATTTTACTAATTTAAGACAATATTTTCATTGTTTTGCTTATAATACCAAGTTCATTCATTAGAAATGCAGAGGATCAAGGGCAACACTAAAATTTTTATTTCCTAAGACAAATGGAACATTTTCAGATAAAAGGCAAAATCAATAAAAATTGGTCTAAGTAAGTTTTCAATATGCTATGTTGAGTGGTGCTGTCACCACTTTTTCTTGCCATTCAGAGCCTTTCCCAAGTCTGAAACTATGTGAATGTGCTGGAGCTGCCTGATTCACCCAGCTGGAAGGCTGATGGAGGAGACACTGAGGTCATCTAGAGTGGACCCTATTAGGCATAGCAGAAAATACATAGAATCAAGTATCGAGCATAGACAAATGGAAAAGATGGAAAGTTTAAGAAGCAAGAGGTCGAAAAGCAAAAGATTTAGAAATGGAAGGAGAACATAATTAAGCTGAGATAATGTAGGGTGTGTGTGTGTCTGTGTGTCTGTGTGTGTGTGTGTGCCATGTGTCCAGACACATGCATTCAATAATGTAGTAGTTCAAGCTTCTTGGGTAGAGGATGATTAACACAATTTTCTTACAGATTATACAAGGAAAATATTTTCTTCAGTCCTTTAAATAAAGCAAACCAAGTTGTTCACATTTCATTACAGTTTGAATAGAACTCAGTACAACAAAGAACTATGGAAAACATGTGGTGGAAGCAAAGTGTGCTGGTGTCCTTTACTGCTCTGACACACAGCTCCAAGTATGTCCTTCTGCCTTTTAAATTTGTCTTCTTTTGAATCATGAAACAAAATGTGTTTGACAGCAAACTCCATATACATGCAGAGAATAATGGTGAAGACTAACACTGAAACAAGGATTAAGCTCTAAGGGAGAAATGCGTAACATAATAAAAAGGAAGAAATTGTTCATTAAGCATGTTAAAGGTACAGTGTCTCCATCTACTGTAGAGTTGCAGCATTCAAACATGCAGTGTCTTCATGTTTTGTCTCTTTTCTCTCAACTTAAATTTCTTCTTTTCTCTAGGGAGGATGATCCTTTAGAGGACAATAAACTTGTTTGCGCTTGAGGGAGGTCTCGTGCTTTTCCTTAATTTGTGAACAGACATCAGAAGTAAAGCAGGCCACTGCTTCTGTCACCTCCTCCAGCTAGCTGATTTCTAAGCAAAGTTCCCTTCTAAATTAGCCTGCTTTTACTTTCTAGAAATTTACCATTAGGTCATTCAGAGGCTTTTCCAAGTCTGAAGCTATGTGAATGAGCTGGAGCTGCCTGATTCACACAGCTGGCTGGTGGATGGAAGAGACACTGAGGTCATCTGGAGTGGACCCTGTGAGGCCTAGCAGAAAATATATAGAATCAAGCATAGAGCATAGACAAATGGAAAAGATGTAAAGTCTTAAGAAGCAAGAGGTCCAAAAGCAAAAGATTTAAAAATGGAAGGAGAATAAAATTAAGCCGAGATCATTTAGACAACTCCAGAGTTTTGGAGCTCTGGATAATGTCAGAACATCTTAAAAACAAAGTGTCTTTACTTCGAAGCCAGCTTCTGGATTTACCATATATTTTATTCAAAGGGGAGATAGTAGAAGAGAAACAATTCCTTTACATCATGACAAAATCAAACCTAAGAAATAATCTCTCGAAGGAGGTATATTTAGATTTAGAAATGGAAGGAGAACATAATTAAGCTATAATTCTATAATCAGCTGAATTCACTATTAGAGTATATGGTACTCCCCAGCCCCTCCAGCTATATCTGTGGTTTTGACTTGTACAGTTTCAGCTACCCATACTCTGCTGCATTCTGAAAATACTGAATGGAAGATTCTGAGAAGAAAAGAAATTTCTGAGTACTCAGTTATATACTGTTCAGAGCAGCATCATGAAGTAGCATCCTACCTGGGATGGGAGCTGTCAGTTTGACCCACGTATCCACATTGCCCACACTGCCCACCCATTATTTGTGTAGAAACTGTTTTGGCTACTTGTGAAAGTAATCCTTATTTTACTTCATAATGGCTCTAAACAGTAAGTATGGTAAACCCAGCAATCTGAATATCTGAATGTACCATAAACTCTAAAGCAATTCCTTTAAGTGAAAAAGTAAGAGTAAAACAAGATACTTTGAGAGAACCCATTCACAAAACTACTATTTTTATATGTTATAATTGGTTTATTTTTATTATGTGTTACTATTGTTAACTTATTCCTATGCCTAGAAATTACACTACATGTCTATTGGATTCACTGCTTTTAACCAGTAATTTCAAGCACTTCCTGGGATTCCTGGGCCACGGTCTCTGAAGATCCCAAGAGGCTAATAAAGTTCCCTTAAAACCCTACTTCTTATTGCCTAGTTACATAAATCATCCCTTCCAAAATATTATAGCTAATTTACGCACTAGCCTGAGTACATAAACTTTTCTCTTTCTGCTGAGCACACACAGGGCCTTTGCTGCTGTTCAGGCAGGACTACAGCATGGTTCCAGCTTGTGGGAATCTACAAAGGTCCCAAGGATCACTCTTACCAGACTCAGAAGTAGAATACAGAAAAGTACCACAAAGGCAGTCTCAATAGATTCATTTTCCTGAATCTGAGGTACTATTCTTGCAAGGAAACGTTTCAGCACTGCCAAAGAAAATTAATCTATGCAAATGTCTCTGATGTGCATAAGAAAGTTTATGAGTAAACTACATCCAATGAAAGGTGTTACCTAAGCACTGTGTCTCAGTGGGTGACAACAGAGGAGGAGTTCTGTATCTAGTGGTTTTCTGGGGCATTTCAGGGATAAGAGAATTTATATGTGTCAGAGTGATTTCAAAGAAGGCTGTTTTTAGAAGAGTCTTAAATGTTGAGTTACTTTGCCTGGTTTTGAATAAATTCTGTTACTCGGATATTAGCTGCCTTTTCTTAACCAGATTGAATTCTCCTTTTTAAATCTCAACTTATTGTTAATACAATAAAAATGCTTCCTACTTCATAGAGTTACTCCAATGAGCACGATTAACTTGTGAAACAATTCGTAATTTCCAAAATACCTTCCTTATTATCAATGGCAGCAACTTTATTCGTAAAAATCTAAACAGTGTTTTTAACTGCTCAAAGTATTTCTAGGTTTGGATCATGGAAAACAGCCTACAAACTCCCAGATGACAATGTAGCTCTCTTTTAAAAAGATCAGTGAATCAAGAGTATTACAAGGGCTGGTGAGATAGCTCAATGGGCTAAGCACCTGCTTTGGCAAAGTATGGATCAGGGTTTGATCCCTGGCACCACATGCCATGCTGGCCTTGCCCGCAGGGCATGCTGAGCCAGCTATCAAGTCTGGGCATGGTGGTGTACAACTGTAATCCCAGTGCTAGGGAGGCTGAAAACAGGAGGATGACTACGAGTCCAAGAATGCCTAGTGAGACCCTGTATCAAATACATAAAATGAAAACAAGTGTATTACAGCTAACTGTTCCTTTCAGCTATTTTTTGATCAATTTTTATGACTAGATCTGATAATCTAAATAACTGCCTTTAAGATAGCAATATGCATTATAACAATCATTATAAATTTCCTATATCTTGTCTTTAAAATTCTGTATTTTAATTTATAAAAAAAATATTCTCTTTAAAACAATTTTTAGGCTGGGGAGATAATCTCAGTGCTTTAAACACCTACCTTGCAAGGACCAGGACCTGAGTTTAATACCTGGTACTTTATGCCCTACTGGCCACGAAAACTGGGCATAGTGGCACACATCTGTAATCCCAGTGCTGGGAGGCTGAAACAGGAGGATCCCTATGAGTCAAAGCTACACAGTGAGACCCAGTGCCAAATAAATAAATAAATAAATTTACACAATAGAGTATTATTCAGCTATAAAACATGATAAATATCAATCTTTTGTTGGCAACTGGATGCAACTAGAGAACATACTCTTATATGAAATAAATCAGACCCACATGTCCAAACATCATGTCTCCTTAGTGTAAGAACCTAAAAGAGAAAAATGGAATCTGAAGGGTACAATGAAGGGTAAAAGAAAATGATGAGTTGAGGTGAAGGATAGGAGAGGGAGTGGAGGACAGATATTTATTTATGTATGTAAGCAGGATGGTTTGGACAGCCATATTGTGCATTTCTACTGGTCTATGGAAAGAAGCGGATAATGCTTTAATCTGTTTTGTCTCCTTTTTTCAATTGTCTGTACTTTTTCTCTTAATTTATTTCTTTTTTTCTTTCTTTTAATGTTGCATGTACATATCTGATAACATAAATAAATTGTTGAAGGCAACACTATTTGTTACAATATATACTGTGAAATTCATATTATTTTCTTAAGTGAAAATCTCTATCACTTCTAAGTTTTTCTGTTTTAATTCTAATTTGTACTCTTTGAAAAATGAAAAAATAAATAAATAATTTTTAAAAATAATTTTAAAAAAAACTATTAAGCTAGTTTTCCCCTTGCTAATGTTTTCCTCCAAGCTTAGCTAATACTCATACTTTCTCTGTCACTATTGGCAGAGATCAACAAGAAATGCTCAGTATCAATTGGCCACTAGAGAAACGTAAATTAGAAAAATAATGAAATTCCATCTTACCCCAGGAAGAAAGGCCTTCATCAAGTTAACCCTGGGGGAAGACCAAGATGTCAATCATTTACACTGTAACTTTACAGGGTTTCCATGTTGTCTTGGTTGCCTTTCTCTTATTGTTGAGACAAAATTCCAGACATTCAGAAGGAAGGAAGGAAAGGTTTATTTAGCTCACAGTTTGTGGAGATTTCAGTCCCTGATCAACTGGCTCCAAAGCAGAGTAGAATGACACCAGAGCAACAATTCAAGGTTGAAGTCAACAAAAGCAACAAGCACAAAAAAAATGAAAAAGCAAGCCTCTCTTCCTTCTTTATGCTGGAAGCATGCTATACCCCCTCCCCCACCCCAGCGATGGCCAGGTGTAGCACCCACAACATCCCCATGCCTTTCTTTTGCACATGATAAGGATTTTACAGTGTAACCCTGACACCCTGCTGAGTTGCCAGATTAATTTTCTAAACTTCTTAAATCAACACAGTGTATCAACTAACAAGTTCCTATACAGAAGGAATTGAAGTAGAGTGCTAAGGTCCAAAGCCTTCTGGAAGGTACAATGAAAACAGCAGATCCCAGGTTTTGATAAATCTCTTCCTTGGAACATCAAATCCTGGTGCCTGAGAATAATTTGAAGGCACCAGGCACAAGGGATCTTGTCTAAGATTGTCCCCAAACTTCTACCAAAAGGCAGTGGTCTGGTCATAGGTGATAGCTAAGAAAACACCTTGAAGAATGACCTCAACACTTCTGCCCTAATTACTGATTTCCAATTCCAGCTTGATTGGTCTCTTTACAACCAGCTAGGAAGTGTGCAGACATGACTTAAAGGAGGAAGTGCTGGATGAATTGTAAGGTGGTTCTCAACAACAGGCTTAGTTAACATCATTGACTTTTGGAGGCATAAACTCTTGCCTCGAGTCTTGGTTCAAGTCTTGGTCTCTTCTGCTTGGTAAGGAAGGGCCACCAGAGGACACAGGTCTCTGTCAGCAGAGTGGTGCTGACAGGGTTCAGCTAAGCAACCAGAAAGAAAAGGCAAAAGAAAAACCATTATCCTAACTGTCCTATTGAATTTTTAAATAATTTGTTGTCCATGAATTTGAGAGGGACATAGATGTTCATTTTTCAAATTTTGATTGTAAAATACTCTTTGTACTGATTGGATTTGGGATGCCCATTTGAAGGTTTTGTTTGTATTGCATTAGGTGTAGGCTGGATTCAGGGTCTTAGAGTCAGGGTAAGCAGGTGATCTTCAAGGAGAATGTAGGCTGATGCCTGTTACTGCAACTCCACCACCTAGATGGGGTGGTGGGGGTAATGGTACCTCCTCAAAAGGCCAACAGGGCTGGGGTGTGACCAGCTTTTGAAAGAGCCAGAAACTAAATACAGACTTTATTTAGTGAGAAGCCTTGGGTCTTGGTCATGCCTGGCCTCTGGCACCAACAGAACAACTTCTCTGTAGACAAAGCTAGCTGAATATGGAATACGAGTGCTTGAAGACCTAGCCACCCACACTATTTTTGCTTTTAGTACATTTACATGTACTATTTAGCTAGTACATGTAAATTAAACATCTTTTTCATAGCTCTTCCTCAAACATAAGACTAATATCTAGAATATATAAGGAATTCAACAAAATTAGGACTCTCCGAATAAAACACCAATTTAAAAATTGGACAAATGAAGTGAGTAGGCTCTTCATAGAAGAAGTGTGAATGGCCAATAGGTACAACAAGAAATACTCAGTATCCATTGGTCATTAGAGAAACATAAATTAGAAAAACAATGAGATTCCATCTTACCCCAGGAAGAAAGGCCTTCATCAAGAATTCAGTTAATAACATGCCTATCAGTATAGGGATATTCCTTGTTGTTGAGAATTTAAACTGGTACAACCATTTTGGAAATCAGTATGGAGATTCCTCAAAGAACTGAACCTAAAAATTTCATTGATCCAGTTATTCTCCCTTCAGAGTATCTTCCCAAAAGAGTTAAAGGCATGAAATTGTAGTGACACATTTATATCCGTGTTTATAGCTGCACAATTATGCATAACTGTTACAGTTTATGTTTAGCAGGCCCCCCAAAGCCTCATTCAGTCATGAGGCAGCTTCTAGAGTTTGTGTTGTTTCTTTGTTTTTTAAATTTTATGTGTTTGATACCGGGCTTCACTATGTAACTTGGATTTGTAATGATCCTCCTGTTTCAGCCTCCTCAGTGCTGGGAGTACAGGAATACGCCACCATAACTGGACTTGGTGGCTGGTTCAGCTCACCCAGGGGCAGGGCTGGCATGTGTGGTACCATGGCGGATTGAACTCGGATCCTTGCACTTACCTAGGTTAACTATCTCAGTGGCCCTGTGATTAATTCTTGATCCAACACTGAGATTATGGGTGTGAGAGCTACGCCTGTGCTGGGGCAGATAAACTGCATAGAGATGTGTGGAGGGGCGAGAGGCTCCTGTACAGCTGCTGCTCCTCCCTTTGTCTATTGCTGTTTTCTGCCACCATGAATGGCTGCCCTCTGCCACGTGCCCTCACCACCACCAGGGCATGTCTGTGAGCTTTCGAAAGATTTGTATGTGAGTCTGATTGGCTGAAAAGATGCTATTTCCCCTCATGTGGGTGGCACCATCTTACCACTTGTGGAGTTGGAAAAAATAAAAGTGAGTTTTTCTTTGCCTCCTACAGCTGGAATAGCCTCTCTTACCAACCTTGGACACCAGAACTCAGGTTCTGTGGACTTAGGACTCCAGCATGTGTGCTGGAAGCTCCCTAGATCTTTATACTTTGGGGCTTAGGCCAGTGTTCACCATATTCTCTCCTGTGGAGGCCTTCAGGCTTTCACTGAACTGTGCCCCAGTATGCCAAGGTCTCCTTTTTACAGTTAGCTTCTCCCAAAGCTGCTCAGTCTCTCCAAGCTGTGAGCCTATCCCCATCCTGAGCCCCTTCACATAACTGTATCATTTTATCAACTGCCTAAATACATCCTATTGGTTCTATCTTTCTGGAAAATGCTAATATAGTGTTTTCCACATGGAGAGGCTAACAGAACAGAGAAAGAAAGGAGAAGGAAGGAAGGAAGGAAGGAAGGAAGGAAGGAAGGAAGGAAGGCAGGCAGGCAGGCAGGCGAAAGGGACAGAGGGAGGGAGGGAGGAAGAAGGTAAATAAGGAAAAGGAAGGGAATGGAAAGTGGAAAGGAAAATAAAGGACAGGAGAGAAAAAGATAGGAAGAAAGGGAGGGATGGGGATGAGTAGGAAGAGGGAAAAAATTAGCAGAAAACAATAGGGATAAAATAAACCTGAGATAGTCTTTGCTATACATATAAATACATATATTTGTTTCTGCTCCTTGATATGATATCTTGCTAAAATCATTCCATGTTTTGACAAGATTTTTCTCAAATCCCATAACACTACACACCTTCATAAAACCAAATTGGGCTGAGCAGCCAAAGCCAGCCCTCATCTCTGCTTATTTCAGGGTCTAAGGCTGGAACCTAATTCGCAATGCACATCTTCATTACTCTCCCAGTCTCTGAATTTGGAATAGCTCTGACTCCTGCCAAGGTTAAATAGATTTTGGATACAGATATTCTATCCAAAAATTATACCTGGATATAACTCTGTGGCTCACACTTATTTAATATGATTCATATCCAAAGGCTGAGGATGTCAAGGAAAAGAACACTATCAGGCATTTGCCACCAAAAGCTGGTCCCTATAATTGGACACAGTGAAACTGGTTTGGCTTCTTGCTTCATAACGTAAATTCTTCTCAAAACACAATTATCTTTTTGTATAGACTTCATTACTGTTTTATGTGCCACATTCTTCTGAAGCCTACTTTGAGATGTCCAGATTCTTATTTGCTTTCTGTCTTTAAAAATCAAGTATCCACTAGAGAATTTTCCGATGACTCCTGAGATATCAGGTGGAAGTGAACAACTGAACTTTCAAGGATAGCTGACTTCCGAGATAGCCTCCTCCACTCTCTGCTCTGCTTCAGTGTCTGAGCATCCTGCAGGAAAGTTCAGGATTCTCTGGGTATGTGATATGTGTCAGCCATCCATAGAAATGAAGTTTTAGGAGATGGAAGTTTGTTGTGACTTAGCTGATGCATATTGGTAGAGCCTCATTTTCTCTGCTAGTTTCTGGTCTTATTTTAATGGTTTTCACTCATTCACATCTTTTTTCTAGTCTACTGTCTGGACATTGTTATGTGGATCAAAACATGTACTCTGAATCACCAAATCACAAGGCTTTCCTATAATTTATTAATGCTAGAATAAATTTTCCCTGACTTCCTTTTCTAAGATGGTAAAGTTAGCTGTTCAAAATCTATTTTCAAGAAGTTTCCAGGATATTCCATACATTCACCAAACAAATACCTGTTGATCAATTATTTTGGGTAATTAGTTCAGTAACTGAGGTGACAATGACTTAAAAGTAGATAATGCCTCTGCTATTAAACAGCTTGTATTCTACCAGAGATTTTTTAAAAATCATAGACATAAATAGTAATTGTCTCAGATTACTCAAAGTACTATAGCTAAAATGGATAGCGCTAGGTAGTGACTGGTAAGAGGAACACTTGCTATACATAACAGTGCCAGATCACTCTAATTTTAGATCTGGAAGTTCAAAAGCTACTTGTGGAAATATAACATTTTAAGTGACACATAAAAGGTATAAATCATGAGCCCTGCAAAGGCAAGGGCAAGAGAGGTGCAGGAGGACAGTACCAGTGCAAAGTGTTGAGGTGAGGACAATGGACCATACAGAAAGTAGGCCTCTGGAAAGCTGAGCTATAAGAGTGGCGCGATAAGCAGCAGCTGGTTCCTAGAAGACTCTTTTTGATATCATGGCCAGTTTGGGTATTAATATAAATATTGAGGAAACACTTACTAGACAGCCACCAGCACATGCCCATGCTTAACTGAGAACAGAATATTGGTGCCTATAAATAGGCTCCAGGGAGTTATCATCATATAGCACAGTTCCCACTGAATTTCATGGAAAAGACAAATGTCATGAGATTACTATTGCCTGGGTCTCAGATGTCCTACAAAGAACTGAATGTTAAAAAATTTCCAGCCTGTTGTGATATTGGGAGGCAGTGGAAACCTTAGGAGAAGCATCTATGTTGGAGAACATGAGGTGTGTGTAGTGTGTCTTTGAATGGCAGACTGGGACCCTGTGTTCTTCTTGTCCCTCTCTTCACTTCTCTGCTCTGAAGAAGCTGGAAGATCTCATCCACCGTACATTCCATCAGTATGCTGCTACTGTATTGCCACAAAGCAAGGCAAGCATGGGCCAAAATCCATAAAGCTGTGACACAGAACAACTTTTTCTTTCTTCTAAATTGGTGTTCTTCAGGTATTTTGCCACAATAATAGAAAGTTGACTAATACCAAGAGTTCAAATGAATACTTGCCTCTGCCTTGTTTCCTCTTCAGCCAGTAAAATCAGCTTACCCAGCTCAGCAAAGCACCTCTAAGTCAACACCATTTATACTGCTGAATATCTTGGATCATCTCCTTAACCTTGACCAATTTGCACTGCTTTAGGTCATGTGTTATTGGATAATTTTGTCAATGATAATAAAAAGCTGCTCTTTAATTAGAAGGGAAGAGGCTAGCATTTATAGTGAGATAATAAATGAAGCCAATAAAAGCCCATGATGACTATAATAAGAGATGGCTGGCCCCATGTGCTCCCCATGTTAGTATTGGCACTGGAGGGCTGTTGTGTACCTGCTGAGCAGGAGAAAATGCTTTTCTGCTGAGCACCTTGACAGGTCTCACTGGTGGACACCAGCTACAAAGGAGGGAGGAGTACAGTAAATTTAAACTATAATGTTTTGAACTTTCATTGTAGTTTGTGCCATCAAGACATTTCCAAAATGAAAAGAATGATTCATAGGAACAAGGAGCACAGAGATGAGTTTCAGATACAGTCAGAGA
The DNA here is from genome assembly GCA_004027165.1 of Ctenomys sociabilis. NCBI lineage: Eukaryota > Metazoa > Chordata > Mammalia > Rodentia > Ctenomyidae > Ctenomys > Ctenomys sociabilis. The sequence continues at coordinate 104,190 of PVKA01003037.1, forward strand.
GAAGCGAGTCCACATCCTCACCCTGCCTCACACTGCTAGTGATGTGCACTGCCCCTCATTTCAGCAAACACAGCATCTATTCTGCCAAATTGCAGTCAACCTGGGCTTTTTTACCTTGCAGAGCCAGTCCATTAGTAAATCCTCATAATCTGTGCCTTCTGTGTATATCAGGAATCCCACGATGTCCCTGTCTTCCAGTGCCATGTTCCTGTGCTCACCATCTCTTACCAGGCATGTACAATAATTTTATACCCCTCTCTTCTCCAGGATTTTCTTACTGCAGCCAGGGAAGTCTGTCAAAACATGAGTAAGGGAGGTGTCATTCAACTCACTACCATTTGGGTAGAGACTAGAGTTAGTAACACTTCTAAATGCAGAGTAGGGGAAGCTACCAATCATATCTGCACAAAGCCAACCAACTTATGTAACTGACCAATGCTCATATCACTGTCTCAAACAATAGGACACTGTTTGCCCTGTGATATTCCATCATGAGCAAAGCAGCCAGTCTGTGTGACATCCTTCCCAAATACTCACCCCATGGTAACAATCAGAAAACATTGGGGGAGCCCAAATGGAAAGACTTTCTGAAACATAACCAATACTTTTCCAAGTTCTCAAATCCATGAAAAATAAGAAAACAATGAAGAAAGTTCCTCAAAGACCAGTAAGATGTGGTGACTAAATAAAATGTGGTATCTGGGAACAGAAGAAAAGCACATTGATGAAGCCAAGCTATGTCTCCATAGTAGTCACCCACTGTCTGTGTTTTTGTTTTCCATGGCCTCAGTTACCCCTGCTTAACCATGATATAAAAATATGAAATGTAAAATCCACAAATATTCAACTCATGAATTTAAACAGTGTGCTTTTCAGTGTGCTACAATGACATCTGGAGCTGTTCTACCCCAACCTGAGATGTGAATAATATCCTTATCCAGTGTAACCATGCTGTATATTTTATCTGCCTCTTTGTCATTTAGAAGCTATCTTGGTTATTAGATTGACCATTGTGGGGGCTGGGGAGATAGCTCAGTGGTAAGTGCCTGCCTAGAAAGCTCAAGGACCTGGGTTTGATCCAGGGTACCATAAGCCGTGCTGACCCTGGAACCATGGGTACACTGTGCAAGCTATGTGGTAAGAAGCTATATCAAACAAATAAAATATTTCAAAAAAATTTAAATATATTTATTATTGTGAAGTCACTATTTGTGTTCAAGTAATCATCATTTAATTATGGCCCCAACATTCAAGAAAGGGGAAGATAGCAGTTCAGATTGATCTACAGAAGTATAATACTGTTGTTAAGAAAAAATTAAAGTTCTGGACTTCATGAGGAAAAACAAGAGATATATGCTAAGTTATCCATTAAGAAAAAAACTGGGGCTGGGAGATTGCTCAGTGGAGTAAGTGCTTCCCTGGCAAGTGCAAGGGCCTGAGTTCAATCCCTGGTTCTGCAAAAAAAAAAAAAAAAAGAAAGAAAGAAAGAAAGAAAAGTAAAAATAAAAAAATATCCTCTTTCTGTGAAATTGGAAACAAGTAAAATTAACTTTTTATTCGTTTTCCATTACCTGCAACAACCAGGGAGGACAGGTATACTTTTGCTCAGAGTTTTGGAGGTTTTGGTTGATGATAGAGTGACCTGTGGCTAGTGCTGTAGCAGCAGCATGCCGTGGCTGAGAGCATGTGGTACAGGAAAAATGTTCACCCCATGGTGCCTAGGAATCAAAGAAGAGAAAATGCTGGAATCATGCTTTTCCTGCAAGGGAAGAACTCCAGTGACCTAATACCTCCCTTAAGCTCCACCCCTTACAGCTCTCTGTTACCTCTGGTAGCAGCACAGTAGAAGCCTGCCCTTTGACCCGTGGACCCAAAGTGTGTCACACATCCACCTGCAACCGTTTGGGCCGCAGTGCCTCATAAATGTTCACAGTCAAGGTTGTGTTCTTAGAGCACCTGTGAATTGTGAAAACCCACAAATTTCAGATAAGGTCAGAAAAAAAGTGCTTATACACTCTCAGTTTTGTAGTTTTAATTGTCTTAGCTACTTTTCTCTTGTTTTTGAGATAAAATACCCAAAACCCAAAGTTAAGGAAGAAAAGGTTTATTTAGCTCACAGTGGGTGGATGTTGCAGTCCATAATCGGCTGGCTCCAAGGCCGAGTGCTGCATGACAGAGGGCAGCAGTTCATGGCAGCAAAAAACAGCTAAAGCAACAAGCAAGCAAGGTGAGAGCAAATCTTTCTGCTCCTTATACTACATGCAGGCTACCTTCCCTTGGGTAGCTACAGTGCTCACACTCATTATCCTAGCATTGGACAGGGAAGCACTCACAAGCTCTCGAAGCCCACCCCCATGAATGCATGAGGCTTTGGGAGGACAATTGCACACAACCATAACAAACCTTAAATAAGCTGTGTCTTCCACAGTTATATAATTTAATAGAGCAGTGTATTAATAAATCCTAAGGGGTCAGCCAAATAGCTCATCAGATTAAAGCACTAGCTTAGGCAGATGCAGTGGCTGAGGTTCAATTCCAGCATGCAATGTTGGCCCCACCCCCAGGGTGATTGAGATTGGGGTGGTGGTGCACACCTGTAAACTCAGCCTTGGGAAGCTGAACACAGGCAGATCACTAGCAGTCTGATCTATGTAGTGAGACCCTGTAGACTCTGTACTAAAATACAAAAAAAAAAAAAAAAAAAGTGTTGGGAACATAGTTCAGTGGCACAGTGCTTCCCTGGTAAGGACAAGGTGCTGAGTTCAATTCCTAGTATCAACACTCACCAAAAAAAAGAAATATAATAAAGAAGATGCAGGACATTTAGGTGGCATTTTAGGGATGTTAGGGTTTTAAGAACCTATCTGTGGTCCAGCATAATGTGAGAAAACTGGTGAATCCTGCAAAGACATGCTGCAGGAGAGCATCCAGTCAGCAGAGAGGAAATCTGGAAAAAAAAAAAAAAAAAAAAAAAAAAAAACAAGAAAAAAGGTGCAGGGGATATTTGTGGGCTGTGCAAAATCACAGGAACTGCGTAATTATTGGTTAAATTCTAAGGAAAACTGTGAAGGACTGAGGCTGCAAACTCTAATATGCAAATTTGTAGGTGTATACTCTACTTAAAATGGAAAAGCCATTCATCAGAAAGTTACTGTTATGGTTTGTGTCTAGATATCCCCCCAAAGCCTCATACAGTCATGGGGTGGGGACTTCTGGAGTTTGAGATTAACTCATGATCCACTGGGATTATGGGTAATCCACTGGAATTATAGGCTTTAGTACTGCTGAGATTGTGGGTGTGAGTGCTATTCCCAACCTGGGGCAGAGAGCCTAAATGCAATATAAGAGAGACAGACTTTCTCTGTTGCTGTTGTTTACCTGTTATTGCTGCTGCTCTGACATTATGAACTGCTGCTCTCTGCCACAAACCCAGCTGCCTTGAAATATTCACCATATTAAGCTGAATATGGACTGAAGCCTCCAGTAACTATGGGCTAAATAAATTTCCTTCCTTCACTTTGGGTGTCGGTTATTTGTCCCAGCAATGAGAGAAGAGTAAATGAGTCAGTTGTGTAATAGGTGCTTCTAAGCCTCCACTGGGGCTGTTATGATTTTGGTAACAGTGACATAGAACTGTTAGTCTTAGTTTTAGCAAATGTATCATGGAAATGTAAGTTACAATCATTAGTAAAATGAATGATACATAGTAAATTGTGCTACATGTGTCATTTCTACACAACTGTCTTTATTTTTTTATTTTTATTTTTGTATTTTAGGGAAGGGTCTACAGCGTGTTCAGGGTCTCACTACTGCATTGAACTGGTAGTGATCCACCGGTTCACAGCCTCCCAAGAGGAGGGATTGTAGGCACGTGCTACCATGCCCAGTCTCAATTGCCATCTCAGCAAACCCTGGGGGTGAAGCCGGCAAGGCAGGCCCAGGGATAGAACCCCTGGCCTCTGCGCCTGCTTGTAGGCACTTTATTCCACTGAGCTACTTGGCACCCCCTTCAACAGTTCTTTAAAACTTACTCAAACTTTAAAGAGATGTGAGATGTTTTCATTCCTCCACACAGGCTCTCAAAGGCTCTTCACCTGTCTGCCCCTAATATGTGGCCCACCGTCCTGTCTTGAGCCTCAGCAGCTCCCAGCCACAACATGGGCAGTCTTGCTGTGCTCTTAGTGCTCCTGACCTTATGGACTATTCTTTGTACTATCTGAAGCGCTCTTCTTCCACGATGTGCTTAGCTTTCCTAGATCTCAGCTTCTTTAGGTCTCTATTCAAGTATTACCTTCATAGTTGGACTTTTCTCTGACTACCAACCTAAAATTGTTACCGCCAGCTGGATGTGGTGCACTCCCATAATCCCAGCACTCAAGAGGCTGAGGTACAAGGGTTGCAGTGAGTTGGAGGGCAGCCTGAGCTACATAGTAAATTCAAGTCCAACTTAATGGTACAGTGAGACCGTGTCTCAGAAAAAAAAAAAATTGAGAGAAAAGAGACAATTGCTACCTCCCTCTGATACTTTCCAACACTCCTTCATGTATTATATTTCTCCTCAGACCTTGTTACATCTATACTATTACACGGTTTATTTATTTTTATTATTCTTTTCTTCTCCTGCTATAATATAAGTACCAAGAGGCATATTTATCACTACTCTGTCTACTACTACAGCCCCAATTTCATCTGGTATATGCTATGTACTCCATAAACATTATCTAAGAATTAAAATAACCTTGGGTATTTGCCTACTTCTGACTGTTTTCATATACAGTGAAATAATTTCCTAAATCATAGAACTCTTATAAAGCTTAAATGGGTTAACTAATGTAAAGTTTTACATACAATGTATAATACTTTGTGTACAATTTGTGTGCAATATTTTGTAATTTTTATACATTTTAAAATATGTAAAATACAATAATATCACTAGATCACTAATTATATTTTCAGTGTTCCTGTAACTAATATTTCTGATTTCTATTTCCATCATATATTTTTCACAGTTGGTTATTTGTAGTGAATTAGGACTGAACTAGAAGATTTACAATTGAAATTAACCCCTTGTACTCATAGGTCCTAACATATGAAAAATATACAATCCATGGCTCCTTGTATTGAAATAAAATTATCTGTCTGCTTCAATACAAGAAAGAATTCTGAAGAAAAAGCACAAAAATCACAAGTTTTAAATCAAAACCCTAAGATTTATTTCTAGGTATAAAAAACAATTGAGTGATTTTCTGACTGATTTCATTCCCTGGAATATTCTTGAGCTTATTTTCAAAATAATAATAATTATACTTAGCCTTATTTTTTAAAATAAGTTCCAATTTGACATCCTTCCCTACCTGGCTCACAGGTGACCATATATTAGGCACTTAGTGTTGAGAGGCTTAAAGGCAGGTCCAGGACCTGTGATAGCAAAAAAGAATAAATTTCATGTAATCGTATAAATGAGATATGATACATATTATATCCCATTGTCCCCAGAAAAGGTGAAAGAAGAAAAGTATCACTGTGAGAGTCATAAAGACTTCATGTCTATAAATTGCTTTTAGGTCCTAAGGAAAATAGTCATGTGTGTGAAAAGATGAATTTCATCTCTTGGGTGCCGATAAAGATGATAATGCTAACAATGTCTATTATAAATATTCTTTTTAAGGAATACAGATAAATACATCACTATGCAATTTCATGAGTTATAAGATTATTATAGTGCTATTATGACTCACAGTATTTGATATTCTATTACTGTAAACTAAATATCAGGCGTTGTGTTAAGTATGTTGCATACTGTGCTGTTATTTAATGTTCACCCACAAAGTTATGGAACAAGTAATAATTTTGTTCTCATCTAGTAGACAAAAAAACTGAAGTGTAGCAAGTTTTAGCCTGCCTTGGAGCTAAAACTAGGATGTATCGGGCTTCCAGCTTGCCCTGTACTGCTTCCCCTGTGATTGTAAAGTCCAAAGTTGAAATCAAGTGCTTGGAGCACAACCACTTATACATGCTAATTGGTATTAGACTTACATTTATTCTGCTTAGGTCACAAATCTTATTGTCCAGGCATACATGCCAAGTCTGATCAGAACAACTGGAGCCTAGAATTAAATTTCCTCTGCTCTTTGCCCCCCAACAGCTTGCAGGTTAAAGCTAAACGTATGTGTTAGCCATTCCTGCATCTGGGTTCTAGGGACTTTTATTGGCCTAAAAGTTAAATAGAACAAGAGCCATTCTCATCCAAAAACAGATTCTTTTGTCTTCTTTAGTCAGAATTGTGGTGGCATTCAAGGAAACTCTGCAAAGCAAGGTGAAATTATTTTTCCACACATGTTGGAAAAATTCTGAGAAAGGAAAAGGGATCTCCAGACAGAAATAACTCTGCCTGGTCCAAGTAGTCCTTTTCCCTTACTGAAAGAAGAAATGTAGAACCAAAGTAGAATTGGGTTGTTGATGTTCGTAAGATAGAACCAGATTCACGTTGCATAGATGAGGTCTCCATTTTTCCTGCAGAGTGAAAATTTTGATCCACAAAACAAAATGGTGTGTTCAGATAACATGATCTGAAAGAGGCTTCTGGCAGGGTCAAGGGTGAGGTACAGTCATGGAGTCCTCTGATGGTCAGCACATAAACTTCAGATAGCACCATCCCAAATTGCCCCACACACCATTAATACTGATTTCATGTTGGGTGATTTTATCCTTGTAGACCTTAATAGGGACAAAAAAGAAGCTATCATAACTGGGACAAGAGAACCTTAATTTCCAGGACCTTCTACACAGGACAATAAGCACTAGGATGACTGAGAGAAAAAGAGCCAGCGCTAAGTGATTCCTATCTTCTAGGATAAGGTTAATTATGTAAAATCTACAAAGTGGGGGAAAGAACAGAAACTTGAGGGCAAAAGACGCCCATGCTGTAATAGCATGGCTTCTCACAGCATGTCAGACAATGATGTGTGGCAGAGGCAATAGCTAGAGTTTAGATGAGATCACAGAAGCAGCTTTTGTTTTTGTGGAATCTCTCCTACACTGCATGATTACACAAACAAATTTTATCCAAAGTTTTATTTTATTTTATCTACTCAAATTTTTGGTCACCTCACTTTTAACTAAACCTCTTATTTATTTTTGAATTAATGTTTAGTATATAACTAAGTGCTAAGTGTTACACAAATCTAGAGGGTAAACATAAGTAAAATAAGCCTTTTAGAAACTTGAAGTTATAAAATTGTGGTTAAGACAGAAAAGACAATATGAGGTGTATGCAAGATCAGCACTTTCAAAACATAGAATAGTACCTTCTCAAAAGAAAAAATTGAGAATCCATTTTCCAGCAGTTCAAATCACATTTAAGAAAGTTGAAAAAATTCTGCTCTGTTGTGGAGTGGATTGATGAAACCTTTCTATTGTCTTCAAACATCAGTAATTCGATGTTTAAATAAATAATCTTAATAACACTTTGGTATACTGTAATTGTAAATGTTTTACATCAGAATTTTGACTTTCCTTGAAAGAAGTTTAATTCTATTCTTTTTTTAGGTTTCATGCTGTTTTTAACTGGTATGGGCTTTATTTATTTTATCTGTTGAGAAATACCTATAGTATATAGACTAATTTTTTTCCACATCCATCTTTTACAATGTTACAATTTGTCACTTTCTTTTTTTTTCTTTTTTCATTAAGTTTATTTGTACAATATAGATGCACATAATGATCAAATTCATCATAGGAAATTTGTGCCTGTACATGATATATCTCAATTACCTCCTTTATTTATTTATTTCATTTATGATTTTTATTATTGAAGAACACATAGCAATGAGACAGTTTCATATCAAATTAGCAGGACAGATTCAATAATTAATACATTATATATTGATTTGTAGTGGTTCATTGTCGTACAAGGTGCATACATGATATTAACTTACAAATACTATTATAGCACATGTCTCTAATCAATGAATTAAGAGAATGTGGATGCATATTTATCTTATATGTTTAAAGCTGAATTATAATACAGTTTCAATAATTAATACTTTCTACCCTGTTATTTCCTAGTGGTTGTCCTTACTACAAGAAGCTGACATAATAGCTTGGCCAATCACTATTAGTGCAAATCTTGCTTCTCATAGAATTATGCAGAAGTACTGTATATTTATCCTAACTGTACTGTTTATACAAATTCATCATGGTTCTTCCTTTGTATTCCCCTTTTTTTTGTTTAGACCTGTCAAATATGGGCACTCAATTGTCATTCAACCATTACAGGTGCCTGAACTCAGTGACACAATCCAACACAGTCCAGCAGTCTACAATAATAGTGAAGAATTTGTTGACAATAGCCATTTACAGCTCAACTTATTATTATGGCCTTATTTTATATACCTCATTAATATACTTTTCTGCTGGATTGTTAAGACCGAGATAAAGCAAAATCTGTACAACAAAAAAATGTAGCTTTTGTATGTGATGAGGTCAGTCAAGTCCCCCCAGGGTTTATCTTGTAATGCTTTACCTCACTTTGTATATTCCTTCTCAGTGTCAGCCACGCAGATGAGTCACAGCTATTGATTGACCAATTTGCTCTCTGTGAAAGTCTGAGAGAAAGTTTTCACTCTATGTGACTCTCCTTAGGAACACTATAGATCATCAATCACATTCCTCTGTGACTCCATAATCTCCTTGATCAGAAACTTTGTGGCCCAGCTGAGATCCATGATCTTACAGCACAGGTTCTCCTATGTCCTGAGTCTTCACGGTCCTTGAAAGGCTAGGGCCAAATAGTTGACTAAACTTGTCGCCCTTCTATTTCTCAAATTTTTAATCTGTGAGCGTAGCTTATTAACCATCCATATTAGAAGCTGATTAGTACCCTGCAGCATGTGCAGTTCAATTTGCCCTATCTACCTGAGTAAATTCTTTTTAGTCGTTATATATTTCTCCTTGTATTTCTTCTTTTGACTTATTATACTAGGGAGACTATATGATAGTAGCACATGTGTCTCTGGTTTATTTCACTTATGAGTATATGTTCAAGTGGCATCCAACTCAATATAAATGCTTCAAGTTTATCATTCTTTATAGCTGACTAATACTCCATTATATAGAAATACCACATCTTTTTCAATCATTCCTCAACTGATGAACATCTTGGTTATTTAAAGATTTTGCTGTCACAAATTGTGCAGCTACAAACATAGGTTCAAATATTTCACTATGATATGATGATTTCAGTTCCTCTGGGAAAATTCCCAATAGGGGGATAGCCGGTTTAAATGGAATTTCCAGTGTTGCTTTTGTGAGGAGTCTCCACAATAATCTCCACAATAGTTGCACCAGTCTACATTCCCACCAGCAATGGAGAAGTGTTCCCTTTTGCCCACATCCTCTTCAACATTTGTTGTCAGTTGAGTTCTTTATGATACCCATTATTTCAGGAGTGAGATGCTATCTCAGTGGAGCATTTTTTCATATATTTATTCACTTCTTTAATTTTGTCCTCTAAGAAGTGTGTATTCATCTCAGATGCCCATTTCTGAATTGGGTCTTTAAATTTGAGGGCCCTGTTATATCTTACTTCTTTATAAATTCTAGAGACAGACCTCTGTCTGATTGCTCATTAGTTAGGATTTTGTGAAAATTTGTCGGTTGCCTTTGCACTTTGTTGACAATTTCTTTTGACGTGCAGAAACTCCTCAAGAAGATTTGATCCCAGTTGTTGATTCTTTCAAGTGTTTCCTATGCCAATACATGTTTGTTCATGAAATCTTTATGTACCCCCATGTCTTGAAGAGTTCCTCCTACTTTCTCTTCCAGGAGATTGAGTGGTTCTGTTTAATGCTTACATATAGAAATCATTTTGACTTTAGCTTAGTGCATGGTGATAGATCTAGGTCAAGTTTTAGTTTTTGGCATGTAGAAAGCCAGTTTTTCCAGCACCAATTGCTAAAAAGGCTGTCTTTCTTCCTGTAAGCTTCTTTGGGCCCTTTGTCAAATATCAGTGTGTTTGAATAGGCCTCTGTGCCTTCTAATCTATCCCATTGATTCTCACGTCTATTTCATTGCCAATACTATGTTTATTTTATCACAATGGCTTTTTGTTTTGTTTTGTTTTGTTTTTTTGCTTTTTTTATTGATTTTTTATTTTATTGAAGTACAAATACCAGACAGTTTTAAGACACCATAAGATTCAATAAATTAATACATTGCAAACTGTTTTCATAGTGTTTTGGTATTGTACAAGGTGCATACATGATATTATACTTACAGACATTATTATAGCAGATGTCTCGTATCAGTAAATTAAGGGTGTAGCTGTTTACTTATCTTATTTTTTATACCTGAATTATATCAAAAATTCAATAATTATTTTCCTAGTGGATGACCATAGTACTAGAAGCCGACATAATATCCTGTCCAACCACCATTAGTGCAAATCTTTCCTCTCATAGGATTATGTAGAAGCACAGCATTACCTATCCCAACTGTACTGTCTATACACACACATCATGATTTTTTCTTTCTATACCCCTTCCTTTGTCTACACCTGTCAAAGGTGGGCACTCCATTGTCATTCAACTAACTTAGGTGTTTGAACTCAACAACACAATCCAACACAGTCCAGCATTCCACAACAGTTGGGATTCACTTAACGTAGGAAGTCAAAGATCTTTTCACAGAAAATTACAGCACCCTAAGAAAAGAAATTATAGAGGATTTCAGAAAATAGAAAGATATTCCATGGTCCTGGCTAGGAAGAACCAACATTGTGAAGATGGCCATACTCCCCAAATTGCTGTACAGATGCAATCTCTATCAAACTGCCACCAACATACCTCCCAGATATAGAGAAATCAATCCTAAAATTTATTTGGAACCACAAACGACCTAGAATAGCAAAGGCAATCTTGGCCAATAAAGACAAGGCAGGAGGCATCACAATTCCTGATTTGAAATTATCCTACAAAGCACTGTGATAAAATAAACATGGTATTGGCAACAAAATAGACCTGAGGATCAGTGGAATAGATTAGAAGACACAGAGGCATCTACGAAAACACTCAACCTTCTTATCTTCGATAAAGGGGCTACACAAGCTCACTGGAAGAAAGATAGCTTCTTTAAGAAATGGTGCTGGAAAACATGGCTTTCTACATGCCAAAAACTAAAACTTGACCCAGCTCTATCACCATGCACTAAGTTAAAGTCAAAATGGATTAAAGATCTAAACATTAAAACAGAAACACTCGATCTCCTGGAAGAGAAAGTAGGAGGAACTCTTGAAGACATAGGGGTAGGTAAAGAGTTCATGAACAAACATATAT